>WAAF01019521.1:2182471-2204971 GCA_013400475.1 Tricholaema leucomelas
ATAAACAGCAAGGCAGTGAGACATGCACATTTATAATAAAGTAGAGAGCAAAATATGTGCCCTGAATATGCAGAGCATTCAGTCAGGAGAAAGCATATCATGTAGAAGCATTACAGCTGAATTCTGCAGTAATAATGTTGTTTGAATTAAGGTAATTAAATGGCCCATTTAATTTTTATTCCTCCTGTTTATTAAGATTTCTTTTTTAGATGCTTTCTTTTTTTGTTGATTCCATAGCAAGTAAGATTTTTTTTTTTTTTTTAAAGCAGGACATTGTGTTATTTTTATTTTAATAATACATCTTTTGGGCACATTTGCTTTCCTATGATAATTTAATATAGCAGCTAAGCTCCCAATTAAAAGCAAATTATTAGGATTTGCAGCTAATCCAGAAGTGAAGCAGAACACTAGCAGAATCTGCCTGTGAGTAAGGCTGTATGTTTATAGTGAGGAACCAACTCCTCTCTCCTTGTTAATATGCATATTGGCAATAGTTTGTTATTTCCATTTATCGTTAGGTGGAGATTATTTTCGGGTTTGTACTTATAATTGTTCCTACTTATGTAAAACACAGGCATGCTGTGTGTATTCTGTGTGGGAAAAGGGGAGTTCGGGCTTGGAGGAGCAGCTGAAGTACATCAGGGCCTCCATATCTTTAATTCTGCATTTCACAAACGTGGTGTATATTTGGCTGATTTATTAGGCAGTGATGAATTTAGCCACAAATTCTCTATTGTCTTTTCAACAGCAGAGATACATAGAATGGTTTCATATTCTCCTGTTCAATTTCTCTGCTGTTTTCTGGAGAGGGAAAAAAGAAATACATAGACATAAAAGTTATGAGCCCTCTGAAAATCAAAATGGATTCTGTTTATGCAATGTCTAGTCTCCTAGAGCTACTGTTTTGCTTAGGTGTAAGTCCAACATTTAATTTGTACTGGTTCGATTCCTGGCCTTTCTAGTTTTGCAAATTGCATTTTAAAACCTATGTTAAGTTACAGTCATGGTAGGAAGCACCAACTGAAAATTTCAGAAGCTAATAAATATTCAGATGCCCCAATTTTATGATCAACCAGAGGTGGTATGTTTTCCAATTACGTATTTCCCCAAGAATTTATATTGGCTTTATGAAACTAGAAACTTTTCAGATATGTAAATCAATCTTTGTGTTACTATGCACTATTCTTTAAATTAAATTACAGTACAGATATCAGATTCTAGCAGTTCTTTTGCTGCAATGAGATAATTTCTGGAGGCAAGACACCTGGCCAGGCTAGAGTGGTGATTAATTTTATGTGTTTAGGGTGCAATCATCACTCAGAAAAAGGCTTAGGGTTTGGATGATGGATGACGGGTAAAGTGCGGGCTGATAGGACATGGCCCATGAATCTGTTCTACATCATCAGTTCCTTTGATCGCTGGCAGAAGTTCAGAGATACTTCTTTGCATCTGTCCAAAATAAACAAGGCTACCACATACCTTTGCAATATCAGTTTTAAATGCAGTCTTATTTGTTGGGGAGAAAACACCTTGATTTTTGCAACAATGGCTGCGGAAAGGAAAAGCAGACACTTTGGCTTGCATTTGCAGGCACATTTACAGACAAAATAGGTGAGAGTCTGTCTGTGTCTGTGTTGTACACATAAATGTCAGTGAAAGATAATAATATGAAAGCAATTTTTCCCCTGCAAACTGATACTGATGTTGGCACCATAGGGAGGATTCAACATAGCTGCTGAAAAATAGTGTGATGAGAACAAGGTCCTAAGTTACTGCAATACTGTGCAGCATTTCTTATCCCTAATAATGCTGACCAGCTGACTACAAATTGTAGGGAATCTTTCTCACTACTGATAGCAGAATGAACTACATAACCAAAACAATTTTAACTAATAATTCAGAAGAGTTTAAGGGTGAAGAGATGGGGAGGAATTGTATCAACCTGGAAAAAAAAAAAAAGAAAAAAACCCTTTTTTTTGTATCTCAATTACCAAAGTACAATTTTATAATTGAGAGCAAATGCTTCTTTATCATATGATTTCTACTTTTCTTTACCCAATGCTGTCCCCTGCAGGGTGTAAGAAATCAGATCACAGAAGTACTCAGAAGCTAAAAAAAACATTTTTTTTTCCTAAATCCAAGAGTAAAAGAGAAAGGAATAGCTGAATTAACATCATGTCCTCGGTCAGAATTCATTATCAAGCCAGCAAGGTTTATAATGAATAATCCTTTCAGAAGCTTGACTGGGTGCTGTAAGGGGCAGTCCTTGAAAATATTCTCTCATATCTCATTGCATGTATGCAACACTTCTTTCCATAGGTGTTATGAATTCCTAGTGCTCATGCTGACATTCTGCAATAAGACATTAGCCATTTCTTTTATATCTTTCATCAGCTGCACTTGAACATGGAAATCAAACAGAACACATGAATTATGAAGTGAGTGTACATCTCACTGGGCTTTCTTGCCATTTTATAGAGTGGGAACTAAAGAGTATGCAAGACTATGCATACGTACGTAAAACTACTACCCTGATTACAAGACAGGCAACCCTCATAAAGGAAATACTGCTCCTCTTGAAAGGGACATTAAAAAAAGCAAACCCTAAAGAGGGGAAGCATAAAGGTGGAAGAATTGGTTAGAATGAATTAATAAGATCATTTTTGTTCCAAACAAAACCAGAACATAGGGCTTAAAAGAACTCTAGGAGCATTTGTTATCACACTGAAATCATACTCACATGATTGCTGTCTCCTTGCTCAATGTGCAAGCGCTGCTTTATCTGACTAAATGCAAATAACAAAATGTTCGTTAGCTCTCTGGAAACAACTTGGCTTGTCTTTATTGAGTTGCATTTCATCCACGGCCTTTGCACCTGGGGGCACACAATAAATTTTTCTGCACAAAGGGTTTCTCAAGAGTGGTATGACTGTTTCTTTTTTCCCCAGAGTCTGAACACATTGCATCATCTTCTATCATACTTACAAGCCTGGGGCCTGGGATGAAGAATTGTTTAGTATCTCCAAACCAAAGCTTGCCACGTAGCAGATCAAATTGTTGTTGCTCTGCCACTGAGCTGACTCAGTACTTGCTTGTTTGATTTAAGGCACGGTTCCACTGTGAAAAGTTATTGTGAAAATGGTATTTTCTTCTGCAGCAGAGCTGGTTCCTGCGTGTATGAAGAATTATATGTGCTGACTCAAGTGACAAAACATAAGTATTTACTGCTTCTGCTCTTGCCAGCTCTGCAAAGCAAAGACAGAGAGAAAGGAGGTTGGAGCTCAGTTAATCTGTATAAACTAATACTCTCTTCCAGGATTCTGTGTGTTTGCTCCTATTCAGGGAGAATGACAGCAGACCAGAGATATTTACAGGAATATAATCTGGCCTCTACTGCTAGTGAATAGCCATGATAAGGAAACGTCTTGGTCTTCAGATCCTATAGTGTATGTGAAAACACCACAGAGAAAAAAAATCCAGAACAAACCAGTGATTTCAAACAAAGTAAATCCATACTTCGTACATTCTTTCATACTTAAATTTGACCTATAGTGACTTGCAGAGTTTGTGACTGCAGTACATTATTTTGTGGCATTCTGGCTTTGTAAACTTTCCTCTTGCATTCATATAACCTCTGAATATTGAAAGGTAGTGGGAAAAGATTACAGCTTTTATCACTGGTTACAAATTCTTTTAGAATAAAGCTGAGTTTCAGTTTCTTTGTTTTGTCCAGCTATCCCACCTATCTTCTGCCTCAGTGTTGTGGACTGTGAGGGCATGGCATTGCCTTTAGTGACTCTCTCTGTTCCCACTGAGCCATTCTAAGGGCTGGTGGAGGTTTTCTCCCTTGTTTCCCTATGTAAAACCATGAAAGGATTTCATATGGAATTGTGGGCTAAGTGTTGATTTTAGCATGTTCACAGTGTGAGTGCCATAGCTTGTCTAAGCCAGAGAGGGAAGATGTCTTTGTTTTTAGGTGACACTAGAGCCCGCATGAGAATGACTTGGGCTTGTGTTCCATCGAAAAATTGCAGTGGCTGGAGAAAACAAAGAAGTAAGAAGATTTGCTTGAATATTTCATCCACTTAAAAGAGCATTTTTAGCCATCCTCTGAAGTACCTAGTTGCTACTAGATGATCAAATAGCCAGCCGTGTCTGCAGCTCCTTTTGTTGGCTGTTGGCACTGACATTATCCCCCTTTTTGAGCTGTTTGTGGGGCTATAGTTTAAGTCCAGTAGAACTGAAGCTGGTGGGAATATATCAGGCTGCTTAATTAGTCCAGTACCTTACTGTGTGTCTTTGAAGCAGTAGAAGTTTAAATGGAATTTATTGTCCCTGAATTCTCAAAGACTGTTCTACTCAAAAGACGGTGGTTGTCAGCAAACCACCCTGTAGTATTTGAAATGAGCACCAGCTCCTCTGCTGAAACATCCTGAGCACTAAGAAGAGAAGGAGCAGGTTTCTTTGGAATTTTATGCCCACACTAGTCCAAAAAGTTAACTTGTTTTGACTTCAGGATATGCCTGCTCTTCACCCGGGAACTAGAACTAGGTTTTTCTTTAAGGGAGTACAGTTTGAACCAATGATAAAGCTATTTGCAACCTTTGGTATATGCAGTTCAATTTTGACCAAAAATATCTATAAACAAAAGCTCTTCCTGATTACACTTCACACAGTCTATTTTGAACATACTGATTCTTCTGAGGAAACCTGTAGTTTCTCCATTCGGTTTTTGGAAATGGGTAAGAGCTTTCTGTCCAATCTACACAGAGACAAAAAGATGTATAGGAGGCAACTATGTGGAGCTTATGTCCAAGTAAATGATAACTTACCTCCCAGACCCCAGCACTTAGAGGATGACTGACTCTATGCAGTATGAGATTTATGAAAAATCCTTGGGAAAGAAAAGAGAAGACAAAAAGGTGTCCTTCACTTGTCTTAAGCTAGAAACAGAAAGCTTTAAAGCTTTCTTATAATGTGAGGCTAACCCACAAAAATATCAGATAGTTCTTTGAAGTTGTCTTTTAGATAACTCACTAGCCTGAGCAACAAACTTACTGATTTGTGGGGGTGGATGGATTATGCTTAAATGTATCCAGTTAGTATTACTTGGTACTTTTTCTGAAAATGAGAGTGTCCTTGTAAACTCTGAGTCTGCTTTGGCTCATTCAGTAGTTCATCAAAATATCATTGCACATTTCCATTAGAAGGAAGAATACTGCCCACATGAGCCAAGTGACTCCCTGTGCTAATAGTTTTGTTCTCATATGTAACAACTGAAAGTTGGACTCGATGATCTCAAAAGCCTTTTCCAACCTGGTTAATTCTGTGTGATTAAGAGTCGTATCTGTAGGCTGTATTTGCTCCTAACATGTATGAACACATAAGCCATGACAGAGATCTGAGTGCCAATTCACTTCATAGAACAGAATCACAGAATCAGTCAGGGTTGGAAGGGACCACAAGGATCATCTAGTTCCAACCCCCCTAGCAGTTGTGTCTAAGGTCCCTGAAGAGAATCCCTAATTCCAGTAGAGTTTTACAATCTTCTGCTAAGCCTTCTGTTGGGAGCAGGCCTGGCTCAAAGGGATAATAGGAAGCTGAAATACAAGTAAATTTGAAAAATGCACATATAAACTACAGACATATAAGCTTGACAATCTTTAGAAGCTGTCTGATAACTTTCTACAAAGCAGCCTCACCCCCTACTGCTATTTTTTATATTTGTATTTACTTCAGCACACAGAAAGCCAATCGTGTTATTCTGTCAGACGACTTATTTTATACAAGTAGACAGATGAGTGTAGCAGCTCAAAAGAGCTTACAGTCTCCTGCAAACACACAGCACTTTCTTCCCTTGAGGTCTGGAGTTGCTGGGACAGCTGAAGCGCTTAGGCTTTGTTATTAACTGAATCTGGGTCTAAAAATGACAGTGGAATACTCTTGGAAAGATCTGGTGCCTAAATATGTCCTTGAAAAAGATCACAAGTTTATAATATCACCTATATTAAAAGTTCAACAGCCTGTTACACAGAAGAGGCTTGACTTGAGACCATATAGCCGTTCAAATTACTGCAAACCTACTCAGTTAAACCCACATAAAATTATCTCCCGTGCTGCTGTTGGGGCTCATTCTGCTGCATTCATTTGGATGTCAAAGTGACAGGCCATTAGCCGAAGGGTAAGCTAATTATTTGAGGAACTTTTCTTGTTTTGTACAATGAAGAAGAATTGTTGAAAATACAACACAAACATAGATATCTGTGTCAGATGGTGACGGTCCATTTCTTTTAAATATGAAAATGTAATTTGAGCATTCAAACAGTCAAGACAGTGGTAATTTAAAATAAAACAAGAACAACAGTCATTAAATGGCTGTGTTTCTGGACTTAGATTGATGCTTAACACATTGATCTTCTTCAATAGAAGCTTTCCATATTCCATCTGTTAGAATCTTTGACCTTTTCTTAACACCATTAAAAGATAAAATGTTAATCTACTGAAAAAAGATGCATGACCTTTTAGAAGTGAACTGTACCACTTTACAGTCTGCCATCATTAAAGAACTTTATGCTCAGGAGCCATGCATTATGTGTATCATAGCACTATAATTGTTTAGAATAATGTAATTGTTCAACCAAGAAGATATATACCATGCGTAACATAAATTAGAACTAGAACTATGTGAACTTTGAAAACACAATCAAAATAACATGTCAGATCAAGGCTCTCTTTCAGTTTCAATCAGCCTCAACCTGAAATTTATTTTTTATTAATATGCCAAAGTGCATGCCTAGAAGACACCATTTTAACAAAGAAAAAGGGACGGTACCTCGAGGTGAATGAAACAACATCACTGCCAAAGGGGGGAGATACTTAGACTTCTTTGTTTTAATCACCTCCAGTCACTTTCTTCAGTATAATAAGAGCAGCACTAGTATTTTAAATAGTGGTAAGGAATTTCAGCAGGAAGAAAATTCTTGAAAATGGACTTGTTTGTGCTAAATCAGAATTGCTTTACACTAGAGTTCTTAATATCCGTGGCCACGTTTCAGAACAGTATTGAAACATGGTCTAAACTAAATTCAGTAAAGAAAGAACATTCAGTTTTCAGTATGGGCTAATTTGCTTCTACTCCAGATTGAGCCTCTGTTCTGAATCTTGACTACAGAGAGAAAACAGAATACATGATATTGGCACAGATAATCTAATCTTTTCTTCTGGTTCATTCCAAGTTTTAGGTGGCGCTCCTCAAATTGAGCTGAGAGTATAGCTATATAACAATGCATAGGCTTAAGAACATCACAAGAGAGGATTATATAATGTCCAGCTATCTTCTGCATTTGATGATGATGTCATGCTAGTACTTACTAGGACAAAAGCTTTTCTACAGAGGAGAGCTCACATTCTAAGTTCAACCTAAATTCCTTCTGAAGTCCCTAACTTGATCCATTTTCTCCAGTAAAGACAGTGAGTTTAAGATGGTTAATTCTGTGTTGGAGTAGCCTCTCCCTGAATATGGTTTTCAGAGTAATTTATAACATAAGTGCAAGCATGCAAAACAGAAACACTAGCCTTCTAAGGTGACATAAATTAATGTCTTGCTGTTGATACTATTTGATCATAATAACATAAGTAGCATTACCAGTGTCACTGTGGGTGGGGGCTCTTGCACAGCCCTGAGGCAATGGATGCATTTAAATTAGCAATTTAGGTGGTGTTCTTTCCTTCCTGAGTTTGCCTTACACCTGCACTTGAAGGCCGGTGGTGTGTCCTCAAAGCTGTTCCCCACCTCATGGATCTGAAACAGAAGTCATATACTGGTTTGCCATCTTGAATGACCCACTTGCAATGAGGACATATGGTCCTGCAGGAGTTAGCTCTCTACGTGTGTACTGCATGCCTAGGACTGGAAACTGGCTTGAACTTCATTATTGGAAATGACATCATGTACATAATGATGCAGAAAACATTGGAGAAAGCTGAGAGTTTTGATGAAAAACATTAATTTCTGTAAATGTCAGCTCTTTAACTCCAGTTAAAACATCATATGCTGCTTCTGCTTTCTGATCATGTTGCTGCTCTTTCTCTATTTATATTTTTAAATAAGCAGCACCCCATTTTGTCCAGCCCACGCTTTTCATCTTTGAAGTTCTTAGTCACTTTTTTTGTCAAGCTCTTTCATTGTTTAGTTCTGCTTCCCAGTTCCAGCCCCAGTTTATCACCGCAAATTTCCTCTCTTGCATATTCTTCCCTCTAGGTCATCGATAGTGAAAGCAAGCAATATGTTTCCTGGTGTTCAACCATGTGGCACTTCACTAGTCACATAATACACTAGATAAGCAGATGACAGTCTGTGCTGCTCTGAATAGCATATGTGCATGCCATCTGAAGGCCAGGAGCTGGAGGACACGGATACAGCCAACAGAGGGAGTCAATGGCAGTGAAGTGCTGGCCATCCAACACCTGCCTGAGAGAAAGAAAAATGGACAGCTTTGCATTTCTAGTCGAGGAGAAGAGTTTGCAGCCCATTTTCCTATGAATCCCTCAGCATCTCTGAGAGCCCATGTGCTCTTCTGCTTTCAAGCAGCAGGTTGCCCTGACAGAAGTTTAGTCTCAGCTCAGCAGGAGGAGGTAGTGCCTCATCAGAATGTCTGCTCTTTAGAGGAAAGTTTGGCCCTTCTTAGATTTTTTTTTTTTTAATGTGGATGTGTAAGATCTGATCTGTGGTAGACTTTTTGTCTAGTAAGTATAACTATCAAGTAACATACAGAAGCTATAATTGCTACCTTACTACCATTAGGAGATAAAGCCTGCATTGTGGACACCACCTGCTTGCTCTGTCTCTTACAGTATAGTAGTAATGTTTAAAATCTCTTGTGCCTGCTCATAACCTGGTACCCAACATAGCTATAATGATACCGACCTCATCAACCACAGAGGCATTCCCTTCAGGCTAACAAACTCCTAGATCTCAGTGTCAGTGAATATAATAAAGAGAAAGTCAGTCTTTTCTCTTTGACAGAAGCAAGCTGTCACAGTAATAGCAGAATGAGATACAGAAAGAAAAGAAATGTAAAAATATTCTTAGACACATTCAGGCAACATGTAAATAGAATAATTAATCTGGCAAGAAAGATCTGTTTATTTTTGTGCACAAAAGGGCTAAGAAGTTTTTTGTTTGTTTTCCATTTTAAAGCATGACTTTCTTTCTCTGCCACATGAAGTCTGCGCAGTATTCCACAGAGCAGCTGTCCACGACAAGAAACTCATCATTCACTCTCTGATCAGCGCATACAGTAAGTGACATGAAACTCTGCTTAATTCTCTTGTGTCTTCATGAAATAATTTCTTCACCAACCAAAGAAATCTGCTATTTACCATAATCTCAATTTAACACCTACTCTCAGTGTTCAAAAGTAACTGTCTGCATTTGAATGGGGTTTGCAAAGTAGAAGTAACTGCCAGGGAAAACTAAACAAGTCTTGTCTCTTCCTTGAAAGTTAGAAAAGGCTTTAGTTTTTTTATCACAGTGACAGGTTACATGGTAAATAAAGTTTGAGATCTTTGCTTTAGCCATTTCAGACAAGAATTGGTTAGAACTGAACAAAGCTGAAGGCTGCAAAACTTGAATTAAGCTGAAGTTACACGGTAAGACAGTTGTTTGAAAGCAAGTGGCACATGCAGGCAGCGTAAAACTGGGGGGTGCCGTGCAGCATGACTGACCTGGGATGGTACTGCCCGCTCACTGAGAAAGTCCCTTGAAACTAATGAGTTTTCGGTTAGTTACCAGTACGGATAACAGGCCCTGGAAAACATTCCACTTCTTAGAAGCTAATTTATTTGTTCTGCATTGCATAGAGAACAGCTGGGAGGATCTCAGCACTGTCAGAGCCGGGCATGGTCCCACCTAGCCTAGGATTACCACGTATAACAGAGGATCGTTTTCGAAAGGTATCCTCATTCCCATGGGAATCAGATATAGTATCTTTGAATCAGTAATCAAAACAATGGCCTGTTATTATTGTTAGGTTAGCTAGATTTCTACAGATTTGTTGTGAGGTTAACAAAACTGCATCCAAATGAGGAGTGAGCGATATGGAATGTTTTGTAGGAGTTCAAAGCCTGCAACTGCAGCTTTGCTCCACCACAGCATGTCAGAGCCCTGTCAGCACTTACAGGGAATCCGGGGCTGCTTTTTAAGGGTAATCTCTCCTGCAGTTCTTTTCCTTTAATTCGTAAGGTTATGATTTGGAGAAATTCACAGTTGAAAATATATGATATGCTGCACGACGTTTTCGCGTCGTAGCCGGATTGAAGTAAGAAGTTTCCAGGTGGGGTGTATTTTTTGATTAAGCATTGCGTTGGAGGGTTGGAATTTATTTTTGTCAGGATTTCTGTTTCTATCACTGTGTTGATTTACTGTGGGTGAAAACAACCTGGTGATGTAAAATCCTTGTGTAGTTTTTCTGAAACAGGATGAATTTTCACATCACATGAATAGCACTGTACTACTAACTGCAAAATGCTTAGAGGAAACTAAAGTAAGCTGAAGGAATTAATATTCCATCAAAGAGTCATTACGTGCCATAGTAAAGTATTTTTAGCAATTTTGGATTTTGATATATGTGAGTGTCTTGTTTTTCCCCTGAGAAAACAGGAAAAATACTTCTCTCTCTGTTTCTTTCATATCAGGTTGTTTATTGCAGACCATTGTATTAAGTCATGTTGCATTTGGTCTGCTGGAAAAAGAACGACATTTCTGGGCGTTTCTCTTTCTACTAAGCTTTGGCCAGGTGAAAAGATAAAGCACTTCCCTATGTAGCTTTCCTACCAATACCCAGATATGTGCCAGGATAAGCTCTATGTACAAAGCAGAATGATCTCACCCAGGCACAGTTTTTGCTGCTAGAAATAATGCTTTTTAAAGCATATTGACATATGCATTAAATGAAAACCACACGTGGTATTGAAGTGCTCCATTCCTCTAGAATAGGAAGAGAGTAAGTCTTAATTTTCCTTTGGGGCAAAGCTTTAATAGAATATCGGCAAGTTCATAGTCCTCCAGTTATTGTTTAAACCCCATAAGATACCTAAGGCTTTGAATGTTTGTACCAAGAAGAGAGAAATATGAATTTATTTTTAAGCTCAAATGTGGCAGTGAATATATTTATTTTATTACATGTTTTTTGCCCACCAACATTATCATGTTGCTGTTATTTAGCTTAAGAGTTTTAGTGTCTTGAGCCCCTTGTAGAAGTTGAGAAAGAGATTCAAAGGTCACAAGGAACCTGGGAAAAGGTAATTAAATATTTGCAAGAAAGAAAACAGAAAAAAAGAAATGGAATGGGAGATATGAACAGAAGCTAACAAAATGATACTCTGCCAATATTGGTAGCGCTGTCATTTAGGTGTGTTTATGTGTCTGAATGGTTCCGCTTGGGAATTTGCTCATTTTATTAGGCTTACAGTCATTGGCGAGATGGGGAAGAATCACAGAATCATAGAAACAATCCAATTGGAATACACCCCCAGGATCATCAAGTCCAACTGTTATTCCTACTCTACAAAATCCACTCTTAAGCCACATCCTCAAACACCACATCCAAATGACTCAAAACACGTCCAGGGTTGGTGACTCAACCACCTCCCTGGGCTGACTACTCTTGCTGGGAAAATGTTTCCTAATGTCCACTCTAAACTTACCCAGTCACAGCTTGAGGCCATTCCTTATTATTCTATCACTATTTACCTGTGAGAAGAGGCCAGCAGCAGCCTCCCCACAAGGTCCTTTCAGGTGGCTGTAGACAGTGATGAGGTCTCCCCTCAGCTGCCGCCTCTTCAAACTAAACAGCCTCAGCTCTCTCAGTCACCCCTCATAAGATTTATTTTCCAGGCCTTTCACTAGCTTTGATGCCCTCCTCTGCACTTGCTCCAGCACCTCCACATCCTCCTTGTAATGAGGTGCCCGAAACTGAACACAATACTCAAGGCATGGCCTCAGCAGAGCTGAGTACAAGGGGACAATCACCTCTGTGATCCTAAGAGTTGTCTTGGTTTGATGGCTTCTAAATTTTTCTGAGATTGTCCCTGTTCCCTCTAAGATGATGTTTTCATTATCCATCTCCAGCAATTCAAGGACTTCTGCACTTTCTTAATGAACCAGCCAACTTACCACACAGTATTATATGTACTTGGAATTAGATCTCATTTCCCATCGTTTACGGGTACTAGACGTTGCATTGCAAAGTGGGACCTGCAGGAGCTGTGTTTTCTATTCCACATTTGCCCAATACAAGTAGGTTGCAGTGTCCTGGGGCCTAACAGGAATGCCACTCTATCAGGGATTCAGGCAAGCGTATGCCAAGGTGGGCAGAAAGGAGGAAAGTCTGCAGCTATTTTAGCAACTTCTGAATCCTCTCTGGGTGTATTGGAGATGAAAGTGAATTTTGTGACAGAATGCTATACATCACTTTTAATTTGTAATGTCATCAAGGGCAGGTACATATTAGGGGCAAATAAATAGAAGATTGCTTATACCTTTAATTCTGTGAATCTTAGTAGAGGCTATCAAATTTGGCAGGTCTGTATTTTTATTAGCAGTTGTCACCTGCTTTAAAAAAAAATCAGGATTTTAAAGAGTCAAACTTTCAGACAACCTAGGAACACAACAGATACTTTAGACTGTAGTTTCCCAGTTTGAAAACAAAAGGTGAGTACTGCATGAGGAGGCAAGTAGAAGTGATTATTTCCATGCATAAATATAGTCCTCCTTACATGTCAGCCATCCTAAACAGCTTTCAAATCCATCCTTAAATTGACTAGAAAATCTTTTGTTTAGTGGCATGTAAACATCAGTGTTTTGGTCCATCTAATATTGCTGTCTTCAAAAATTCAGTGGAAGATACCTTTCTTTATATTGTCTTTATTATATGACTAGACTTCTTTTAAATAGTGAATTTTTTTGGGCTCTCTCTTTGATTTCTCAATTTTGAGGATGAGTTTATGCAAATGTACAGCTTTTTATGAGAAAAGCCAGGCTGACAGCAAAGGGATTGATCTCCTCTGTGGAGCACGTACAGCATGTTGTCATGTTATGTTGTCAATGCGTCTCAGTCTCAACATACCCAGAACAGTGAGTGTCCCAGTTTGTTTCCCACATCCTTCTGTCCTTAGCATCTGGAGTGGGAAGCCTGCAGTCCAGTTAGTTCTAGCTGATGATTGAGGATGGAAACCTGCAAAATAAGCAAAGTAATTCACTGCATGTAGACAAATAAAATTCTGTCTTGTGCATTTGCAAGCCCCCTTGAATCTGCAAATAAAAGTCTCTCATTTTCAGCTACATTGAAAAATTCAGTGAAATCAAGCTTTAATCAGAGGAAATGACACATTCTTCTGCATATTTCAGGGTCTTAAATGAAAAGCTATTTTTTAAAGAAGGAAATTAAATGCTGTTTCACATTTCTTGCTTCTGCTGACCGTTTAGGACTGTACTGAGCTCCTTCCATGTACCAGCATGCTCGCCAGGCAGTCTGTACAAATATTATTATTACTTAAATAGAGTCTGAATCATTACCTTGTGTTTTCACTTTGTAGTGAAGTGATTTAAATATAGTTTTCTTATGTTGGGATCCTTTGACAAATGCATAAATAGTTAGCGCATTGTTAGCAACAGTGAAAAGGAAATGGATGCCTGGCAGGAGGAAGGGCAAATAATTTTCTCATGCTTGCTGTGCTCTTTCTGTAGTGTAAATCAACTCTTCTCTTCTGAAAGTAAAAACTTATTCCAAGATGTCAACAAAAGTAAAGTAATTAGGAGAGGAAATGTAATTCCTCCCTGCCGGTCCTCCCTCCCACACTTTAGTAAATGAAAGCTATTTAAAGATACAACCTAAGGTAGACTAATTGGAGGAGATGAGTCACTTGGGACCTGATCCTGGAAATGCTTGCTCAAGTGAGTACCCTTTGATTGTTTGCCTGGGTCACTTTTGAGTGTGTGTGCATGCTTCAGCATCAGGGAGAAGAAGGTTGAGTCCTGCAGGGTCCTGAGTAGAGCGCTCCAAAACCGAAAGGCATGCAGTCATGATCCTGAGTTGTCCAGTAGGTCTTAGTGAGCAGATGCATGTGCTTAGAGTTAACTGTTTTATTGGATCATGGCCAGTTTGGTCAGTGTCTCATAGCAATAAACCTCAAATGCTTAACTTGAAATAGAATAGGAATATTATAAGACTGCTTTGATTAATTAATCTCCTGGGGGGGGGGGGGGGGGGAGACATAGCTAGAAAACCGAAACACACCACAAAACTTTCCCACATTTGCTTGTGCCTCTGGTTCATGTCTGTCATAAAATTAACTCCTGTAATGTTCTTTTTCCACAATTTAGTTTTCAAATCCTTTGCTGTAAAGGAAGCTGTAAAGCTCAAAGGCGTATTTTTCTCTTAGTGTTAGCAATTAATATGCCACCAGTCTTTGCATAAATAAGTTGTCTATTTTAAAGCAACTCAAATGGGCTATTTCATTTTATATGACTGTTAATTAAGATGTTGATTGGCCCTGCTATTGAAGCATTGAAACCCTTTCTAAAAGAAATAGCCACTGTTTCAATTTTATTTTAATTAGTTGGACTTTGAGGTTATTTACTACAGTGTCAGCTATCAAAGCAAAGCTATTTAATTTGATGTTCAGTCCAAGACAGGTAGTGCACACAATTCCACATTTGCCTGTAATCACTGCCATTAACAGCAGTATGATTTAAGGTCATTTAACAGTCATCAACCTCACAGATGGTAAAATGCAGCAAAGTATCTAAAAGGGAAAATAACAATTGTTGTCTTGTCAAATAAAATCCGAACATTGTATTTTTTGTGAACACCCACTGGCTTCCAGCAATTTTATACAGAATGTGCTTCCCTTTGGGCGGAGAGTGTTAGGTCTTCCCTTTTATGCATCCTTCCATTGAGACATGCTAACCCCCCTGGGAGGTGAAACCCACCCAGATATTTGTGATTTTAAAACTTCATTTGCGTCACTTGCAACAGAGATGGGTCATTATTCTAGGATAAAATCACATCCTGCACAGTGAAAATAACAGGCACCATTTGACCTGAAAAGGAAAGAGGAAAAAAAAAAATCAACCAAAACTAAACCAAACAACTTTAAAGTGTTAAAAGAAACAGACAGTGTTAAAGCTGCTTCAGGAAACAAATTCTCCCTGTAATGCTGTGTAATTACACTCTTTTCTAGGCTAAGTATAGTACCCTAGAGATTACTATAAGTAACTTATAATAGAATTTTTATTAGTGGTAGTAATTTTTTATGATAATTAGTGTAATCTGCAGCCAATAAAATCAGAAGATATATAGTTATCTCTCTTACACCAGAAAACTGTTCTTCAGACAGCTGAAACATTAAGAAAGAAAAATGTATTATTTTGTGATCGTTATACTGGTTTATGTTCTGATTATTTGGTAGTTTTTTTTATTAGCACTTTCCATTTAATAGTGAAAAAATGTGATGCGTACATAAAGCAGCTGGTCTGGGGTAAGCAGCAGGCATTTAGTTTCCTTGGCAATCTTTATTCCATCCCATCTGAAACCTCATCCTTTGTGGAAGTTGTTGAGTTTTACATATTTCTCCTAGAAGGCGGGTTACTCCTGCAGTAGCCTTGTGCTCGGGGTGAGATTGCCTTTCCTTATTGACTAGCAGGGAGAGCTGTATGCAACTGCTGTAACAGTAATGATGTCCCTGGCTGTGACACTTTGTGTATCTTTTAGACTCTTGCATTGCTCACAAGAAGCTCGTGAGCAGAACCATTCTCAAAAGCCTTTAAAGCTACAACAGGAACACATATGCAAAAATACTCCTTAAGATACATTTGCAATCTCACATAGTAGGTCTGCATGCTAATGGCTGGGCTTTGACCTTCTCAGATTTGGAGAGGCATTTTGACTGGATAGATGGCCCGCTACTGCTGAGCCAGTTGGTTTGCTGGAAGTCTGAAGGAAGAGAACAGCTCCAAATAAACCTGTTTGTATTCAGAATCATACTCTAAGTTTTCAGTTTGCTTCTCTAGATGCCTTGCTGGCACTACTAAGCAAAAGCTTTGAGTGAGAAAACAGAAAAGGTAATACATGGGCTTGGGGTTTATCTTATTTTCAAAATAGCAATTGAATTGAAACTGGCCCATTTAGCATAGTCATTCTGATTTAGAGTGAAGTCAGGATATATAAGTACTCCCAATTTACTTGTAATGGTTGAATTTCACTTCCTGAAAGAGAAAGGAGACGGGAATACTGTAGGAGAATATTGAGTCCATAGAGATTACAGATAGGAGGAGGCTATTGTTTCATGTGTTATCTGTGGCCTGATACTCTGCTATTTTCTTTCTTCAGTTGGTGGCACAGTAACCTCTAAATGACCCTCTTAGTCTGTATTATCATAAATCATTACCAGCAGTTACAAGGTAAACATAAAAAATGCAAAATAGGTGAGCTAAGAAGAACAAAAAAAGGATTTCATGATTTCATCATCTTTCCCCAGCCTTAATGGCCTCATGCTCAAAAGTTATGCCAGAAAGTAAAGAGGCTGCTAAAACCAAATTTGTATATTCTGTATGGTGAACAATAAGTTCCACTTTGGAGAAAGAATCGCTCAGATTTAGTACGTGGCACAGACAATTCTATAATCATCCACGATGAATGGATGAGATGGACCATAGGCTATGCAGACATTCAAACCAGGATTCTGCTTGCCTAGAATTCCTTGGGTTTGGACTTTCACTCAGAACTCTCTGAATATACCTGGGGGCTATGAGGAATGCCTGCTGGCTTTCACTTTCAAAATTATTTCTGCAGGACATTAGAGGTCTTTTGCACTCTCCCAGGCATTTTAGACTTGGTTTGTCCTGAATTAGGCCAAGAAAGGGGAAAATGACTGGGAGGGGGGAGAAATGGTGTTATCACTTCTTAGAGGTGCTAAAATGAGATTAGTACTCCCAGCAATTGTACAGCTATTCCTCATCCAGTCCTCCTCTCATTTGTGCCCTGATGAGCAGCGAGCTGACAATGTTGACAGCTGACATATTATGTCTAGCAGGTGACTTAGCATCTGTTGGGGTATATGAGGTGGATCAAGCTCCAAAGAAGTCTGTCCCACTTTCTGCAAATATGGGCAGACGTATTTGGAGAGTTATCCCAGTGATCATAACTAATGCAGACATAAAGTGTATTGAGCTGCCTTATTTGTTTAAGCATCTTCTTCTTACACCTGCCTAGACAGTTTTTGAACACAGCCATATTCATCTAAAGACTTAAGAAAGGCATTGGTTTGATTCCTAATAAAGCTGTTCCAACGGCGGTTCCTTACCTATGCGAGTGCCTTTTGTGTGGATATAGTAAATGGCCAAGTGTTAAATAAGCAGTTGTTTCCTTCCTGTCCGAGAAACCCTCACTCTGTGATGAAAAGAGCAAAAGTCTTGCCTTGCCTTTTGTTTCCCCCATTGCTTTTGGCAAAGGTAGCACTGTGCAGACCTTCAACCTTCAGGTAGATTCATGTCCCGTTCAGCCTGGAAGCACACAGGTTGTGAAAGTTGCGCCTTGACAGTGGAGCTTCTGCCAATGGGTAAAGCATCAAGTATCCCTGCAGGTTCTGCTGGATTCCTGTGTGCCAGCACTTAGAGACCATTGACCATGAGGTTTCTGTGATACCCTTGTGAACCCTCTCAGCAGCAGATGGATTTGCTCTTGAATGGCTCCATTTTTTCTTTCCTTTGTGAACAGAGCGGCCAACTGTTAACTTGCTCTGACTGCTGTCATGCACCATGGGCTTCTGCTTTGTCACCCCTCCTGCTAACCATGGCCTCAAGGCCAGGAGGTCTCATATTCTGAAAATATGTGTACTTACTCTATGTGTTCAGAGTGTCTTCTGGGAGGGGGGATGTCACAGCTGAGCGCAGGTGGTGTGGGTCCCCTTGTGCTTGAACTTGAAACTTACAGAGAAGGCTTCCTTCAAGCTGTCTTCATAGAAATAAGTGATGGAAGTTAAAGAAATTAAATTCCTGTTCCCTTTACACTGAGGAATCTTTCCAAAAGCCCTGCTAGCACCCTTGGATTTTGCAATTATTTGAATTAGTACAGGAATCATTATAAAATTATTCATGGGTTTGTTGAGTTGGATTACAGAAGTGTATTGTGCCTAAGGCAACATCTGAAGACTATCTGGACATTTTCTGTAAGAGTATAAAGCAGTTTCCTGCTCTCTTGGTCACTTTTGGGTATGCTTTGCTGGCAGGCTGCTCTCAAAGTTCTCAAACTGCACACCAGCTGACTGTTCATTTCCAGGTACGAATATAAATGGCGTTTTCAACCGTCAGCCCAGATAATGCATCCTTCCTCCTGGATTCTTTGTTAATGCTCTGCCAATTGGATCAGCCAGCATTCTTCATTTGTCTTTGTCAAAGGTCTCCTTTTACTTTCCTCATATCCACTGTATCTTCATCTGGCTGACTTTGGGTTGTGTAGCAGAGATGTTTTTCATAGAATTATAGAATGGTTTGGGTTGGAGGGGTACCTCCAAAGGTCATCTAGTCCAACCACCCTGCACTAACCAGGGCCCCCCTCCACTAGATCAGGGTGCTCAGAGCTTTGTTGAGCCTGACCATTAATGTCTCCAGGAATGGTGTCTCAGCTTACCTCCTTGGGCAACCTGTTCCAGAGTTCTACCACCTTCATGGTGATATCCAGTCTCAATCTACTCTTTAATTTAAAACCGTTGTTCCTCATCCTATCACTGCAGGCCTTTGTAATGTCTCTCTCCAGCCTTCTTGTAACTCCTTCAGGTCCTGGAAGGCTGCTATTAGGTCTGTTTGGAGTCTTCTCCAGGCTGAACAACCCCAGCACTCTCAGCCTGTCCTCATAGGAGAGAGCCATTCCAGCTCCTTGATGATCTTCATGGCCCTCCTCTGGACCCGCTCCATCAAGCCCATGCTCTTCCTGTGTTGAAGGCTCCAGAGCTGGATGCGGTACTCCAGGTGAGGTATTAGAAAGGCATGGTAAAGTAGCAGAATCACCTCTCTCAGTCTGCTGGCTGTGTTTCTTTTGATGCAACCCAAGACTCATTATAGAAGGTTGACAGATCTGAAGGATTTTAGGCAAAAGGGCTAATATTTTGAGTTTTACAGTCTATAAATACCTTATTAGCAGACAGTGGATTGTGTGGTAATTTGTTGAGAGGCCAGAAGAAGTGCGTAGCTTACTTCTGGACAAATAAAGTTTAAATCAGAATTTCCACTGCAGACGTATCAATCTGTGAAGTTTAGGTGGCTGAACTTTTGCAGTTGGTGTGCAAAGAAAAGACCTTACAATGACTGTAAATTGATAATGTAATTTGGGTTGTGAATATTGGTCACTAAACCCAATTGTATTATAAAAAAGCACAGCCTTCGGAGCGGCAACCACAAGATGCACCCTAACAAAAAATGCAGACATTCAGGTCTGTGAAGGTACTCCTTCCTATGGCTGTATAAGACTTCAGGGGTTGTTTTCCTTGCTTTTCCAGAAATTTGACATGTGGTGGCATTACTTATTTCAAATAATTTTTTCTCCAGTTAAAATGTATGTCCTATGCCTCATAGTCTTCATCCATTTTGGCAGCGGGTAGGTAACAAATCATGTTGCTTGCCTCTTGAGATGAGTATCAGAGTGATTCTCTATGCTATGTACAACACTACCTAGAAGTCACATCACAGTGATAAATAGTAGCAGGTTGGCAGGGGAGGGAGGGTTTTCGAAGAAAAAAATATACTAAAAACATGTAATTTCAGTGACATCATTATCAAAAATGTGAACTCTGTATCCTTACTGGAAATTCATTGGTAAGTAGACCCTGAGGAGAAGGCAAAATCAGGAGTCGAAAGCAGAGTAACCATGTCATGTCTGACTCACTGAGATCCACACTCATGAATCCAGTGATTTGGATTCTTAATCACTGGAAAAATGGTTTAATTCAACCTATCATCTCAAGGCAATGGGCAGATGATATTTGAGATGGAAACAGAGACAAATTGCTCTCTCTTCACTTCAGGTAATGTCTACTATGGAAGAAGCTCCCCCTGTGCTGCACTGGAGTCCAATAGATATTAACCAGTTGTTTTAGCCTGTAATAAACACCTGAAAGGTAATGTAGTTTTGATGGCTATCATTTTGGTGCAGAATGGAGCCAATATAAAATGCTGTAAATTAATTTATCTCAGCATTAAATTTGCTCTACCATAACTTTGTTTGAATTCTAAAGAACTAAGCAGGATCAGAACATACTAAGTGTTTTCTAAAAAGGAAAATTGCATGACTGAAGTGTTTTGGTTTTCCTATGATTGTCAATAATGTTTTATTTTCAGTGGCAGAAATGCTCAAAAAATACATCTCTGCAGAATGAAATATTTTCAGTGTGGGTGTTCCCCGTTCTCTCTCCCCTGTTTCCATTCCCCACTCTTAAAACAGGAACACACAAACCACAGTTTTCCTTGTTAATATTTCTTGCCTTTGTTCAGCCTTTTTTCTAGCTCCTCTACAACACTATTGAAAACAGTGATGGAGTATTTTTGCTGTGAGGCTGTATCCAGAAGGAATTCTACAAATTAGGTTTCTGTTACTATTTGAGATGTCAGAGACTGGGCTAATTTGGCAAATAGGACGCAGTATAAGCTTATGCTTTCGACACAATGGAGAAGTTATCAATAGAATAATGGATGGCAAACAAGGAGTCTTGCACGTGTGCTTTTCTCTGGGTGGTTTCCAGATTTCACAGGCTGAGTTTAACACTGTGTTTCTGTCTTGTGGAAGGAAAGACTTGCTCGAGGCCAACTGCCAGCTCCTTATGAAAAGAAAAAGGAAGGCTGCTCCCATAACAGGGTGTGAAAAAAAAGTGACCTTCTAGAATAGCAGTTTTAAGTAGCTTTTGGGTTTTTTTCGGCTGTGCTGAGGAAAGTGTAATTGTGCTGCCCAGTTCTGTTTGAACAAGTGAGTTGTGCACTTCACTGAAGGAATGTATGGAGTGTGTTGAAAGGACAGATAGGGAAGTGTGGCCAGGAATGTGATAGAGTGGATATAAAATGAGTGAAGACAAGTGTCCTCATGCTGGCTGCGGTGGTGACGTGCATTATCTCACCATGTTATCAGGAGATAGATGTTTGCATTCCCATGGGTCAGTGCAAGTTGCCGTAGTTTCAACTTCCAACTTTTTTCTTATGGAAACAACATCATGAGGCAAAGAATGCATGAAAAGTCCTCTGCTTCCTTGCACCTCCACATGTGATGGTATAATCTTGAAAGTTCTCTAGAGGACTTACAGTGCAGCGTGAAAATATGCCAACTGTTTTTTCAATGGTCTTTTACTTCTATTTATAGCACAAAGTTGATTAAAATGTTGTATTTCACTTCCCATTTTCCCACTTGTATCTCTCTGCTAGTGAGACTACTTAGAATATTTTCAAGGTGAAGACAGACTTCTAAATTTTTTTCTCCAAGTTTCATTAAACACATATATTGGTTTTGATGATGCTGTCCTCAGTAAAGTTTCAATGCCCAGTGTGGGCACTGTTTCTCTGGAAAGACATTGCTCTCCTAGAATAGCAAACAGATCAAAACCTGGCAATTTCCTTCCCGGCCCAGCTATTTGAAGACCACTTAACAGGTTTTGTTATCATTCCAGCGTAAAACAAAAGCAAGTAGCAGAACTGTGGAAGATTTTGCAAAATGCGGTGAAACAGTTGTCAGTGTTGCTGATCTGCTAATCAATTATTCATATTAGTTAAAGGATCCCTATAGATCTGCTCCACAGATCCATAATAGGTCATAGGAAAAGGAATGCACTGCACAGAATTTGCATTCCTGTATTTACTCTGTGTTTCAGCTGTTCCTGGGTGTGTGAATATACCATCTGATAAGGTGAAACACCCTGTATATCTTAGTAATTAGTCATAATTTCATGTAATTATTATAGCAATTTCTCTGGTAGCTGTTACATGTCCCAGGCACCTGTACTTTATGAAGTCAAATTTGTAATTTTTAATTATTATGAAGCCAGCCTGTTGAATTATGTTACATACCTTTGTCTTATCCCAGCTTTTCTGAGCTCCGTTGTACCTGCTGTTTCTGCAAAGACAGGAAGAAAAGTAATGAGCTTCCAAAGATATATATTATCCTGGTTAACAATTTCTGCTGCACTTTTTTTGTTTTTTGTAGATATTTCATTGTTGGTGTGGGATTTATTTTCCTTTACTGTATGCTTTACTGTGTTCTCCTCTAAACTGATGTTAGACTCTAAATACAGCATTCAGGAAAGTGACAGGCAAGCAGCTCTGCCTGGAGTCAAGTGTGCTGTGGGCAGGCTCTTGGTAAGACTGGCCACATATCTGCATTAAAGTTTTAACATTCAGAACCCATCCTGACTTTTTCAGGAGGCATTTTTTTTTTTTTCAGTCTGAGGCATCTTTTGAGACAGAAA
>WAAF01019521.1:2209971-2224971 GCA_013400475.1 Tricholaema leucomelas
GGTACGCTGACCCTCCCAGTGGTCCTCTGCACAGCCCTGGGGGAGATGTGGGACATCTCTGACTGAACATGGATGGAGTTTCCAACTGAGGTTTCGTTCTAACGCACGTCAGGTGGCAAGTTGCTTTAGACGTCTGATCAGTTCCGCTAATTTCAGAATGGTCATTCTGGGATGAAACCTGTGATGCAAATGCCTAATGATATTTTAACTGAGAAATGTTAAAATGTAAGAAATCTGTTAATTAAGTTCACTGTCTTAGCAAGAACTGAATAAATGGCAAGAAGTGAGGAAGGGAGTTGAGATTGACAGTAAAAACTAGCTTGACATGATTAAGTGCCAAGTAATACTAAATCGTGTCACACAAATACTGCAGGAGAGAGGTTTGCTCCATTACGTGCGCACATATGTATTTTATGTAAAATAGCCTCTGTCTGTCTCTTCTCTGAAACCAGGGAGTGCGAGGGGGTAAACAGCTCATAGCAACAGATGAAAGACTGACCAAGTTCAGGCTCCCAGTTCAAAGGTTTCAGCTGTATGTGAAATGACAATCTCAGGTTATTTGTGTTTTCAAGCTGCTGTGCATTTGAATTGTTTGCTCACCTATGGAGATTCTCCATTATCTTATTCCTGGTTGCGTTCATCAGCAGAGTGAGCTGGCTGGCTGCAGAAGTATTTCATGAGGCAACTTTAGTAAATTTTATTTCACCTGCCTTGTAATGCCCTGCCTCTGCCCCCAAGAAGATCAGAAATTTTGGTGTAATTGATGAGGATAAATTACAGCTGCACAAAGCTAGCATCCTGCTCTCTCCGTGCGTGTCTCCTGCTGCTTGGTCAGCACAGGCCCACGATTCCATTTTTAAAATCAAATTATGCTTGTGATAATATTGTCTTGAGCTTACAGTTGCTGACATGGATATTGACAAAGGCTTAGCCAGTATTTTAATAAGAAAACAAAATACAGGAAATACTCCAGAGTTTCCAGGTGGATCATTAACAAGACGCCTTGGAGGGCTGAGACTGCCAGCCAGCACAGGGAATGCATCACAGTTCGTCATACAACTTAAACTTCTTTTGACATCTAGTTATGTCGAAATGTGACTGATCACCTAGGGGTCCAGGCTCCTGTGAGGGAAAAGTTCACTGACAGACAGCGAACGAAGCTGATCTTAAATGAGAATCAAGAGAAAGCAGCATTCCAGCGTCTGACAGTCTGCAGCTGCTACCTGGGTCTGCCTAACGAAGACGAGCCTGCTCTGCTGAACAGTTATATTAGCATCTGTATGCTTCTGTCTCATTATCACACATCTGCCCACCTTTATTCGAATGAAGCTTCTTCTGATCTGACAGCTCAGGCATTGTCAGTGAATAGATATTATGGGAGCCGGGTACAGCAGCTTAGGGTGTTAGCTTTTATTTTCTAAAGACTGTTGTACAGCTTGACAGTATAATGCCACTGAGGTAAAGAAGATAATTAACATATTGGGCAGTATCTAAACAAAGCTGAGACAGTTATACTGGCAAAAGTGCTGCTGCTGGAGCAGTATTGTTTGCACTGTAGAAACATCAAAGGCTTCCAAGTGCTACCTTTAAAAACAGAGAGCGGGAACAAGTACAGCATGGCCCCCACGCCATAAACAGAAAGTTTTGGGGGCTTTGGCCCATACCTAGTAACTGCAAAACCTTTGGGCTTTGCAAAGAAAGAGCATGTCACATGCGTTGAAAAATCTCTTCTTGCTCAGGCAAAATCTCTCTCAGCCCTTCAGAAGATGTGAAAAGGTGCATACAGAGAGAAGGACGTCCTGGATCTTTTTGCTTGAATTGATTTTTTGACCTCACAGCACAAAGCTAAGTGCTTGTGAGCTTCATATAGCTCGTATTTGGTCAGAGATTGAAGCCCTCTAAGTTGGAGAACACATGAGATCTTCTGGAATAGCCAAAAAGACAACAGAGGCTTCATCATTTGTTTGCTCAGTAACGAAGTAGGAAAAAAAAGCCAAGTAAACAAAGTGGGAAATAGTGTTGAGCCCACAGTGTAGAGCTTCCATGACAGAGGAAGGGGGTGTTCATATCCTCCTCTGCAAAGAAATACAGTACTGCAGTGAATTACTACGCGGTTTGCCTCCAGTTTTTGCCAGGTGCTACAGTCTGTGTATTTTGGACAGCGGTGAACACGAATGTCACGTTGCCTTCATAAATATATCGGATATGAAGCACTTAAGAAGCATGCCAACTTTTAAAGGCTATATTTTTCTACACACTGCTGAGAAAAACAGTGAAGGGGATACACTGCAGCAAGAGCATCCCAAAAATTCGTAACTGTGTGAACATCAATGGCTTACATGGCATAGATGATAACCCAAAGCCCCCAGCCCACAAGCAATGTGTAGCCAAAGACCAGATCCTCAGCTGGCTTGAGTGAGTGCCACTTGCCTGTTCCTGTGGCACTACACAGATTTCTACGTACGGATGGACTTTCCTCTTTTTATTCATGGCTTTCAGTTCACTGCCCTTTTCCCCCCACCCCCTCACCCCTCTTTGTTCTTGAGCACTCAGGGTTTCTAGGAGTTAATGTTGAAATTACTGCTATTTTGCAACAATGCAATCAAAGTCATTTCAGCATCTGCACTGATAACGTGAGAATAGCTCGTTCAGATTGGCCTCCAAGACCCACGCTCAACATTGCAGAGTTTGAATACAAAATAAGAGATTCATTTAAAGAAAGAACAGATAGAATCCGTTGTCATTCATTCTAAAAAGGCATTACAGTCTGCCGACACTGTACAGAAAAATAGGCGATGTTGACCTTTTTATTATAGGCTTTTCTGTAGTGTTGCCCTCCTTTCAGAGGCGCACCCCCCTGCAGCCTCGCACACCCGCACGCACCCGCACACACGCTCTTCAGCTTTATGTGATCTCAAATAATTACCCTGCGCTTCTGGCTGTCCCTAGTGACTTCTGCTGCTAAAAAAGCTACTCATTGTCGGTGAGTGAAGAGGGATTTCAAACCTGCTTCTTGTGGCCCAGCAACAGCTCTTAATTAACCACTCAGGTATTGAGCCGCCTCCTCACCCGGTTCCCATCCATATGGCAGGAACACGTCCACAGTGAGAAACACTGAAGGAAATATTGCATCAAAAAAAGAGCTCACAGAAGAGAAACCTCGTGCAAATTATTTTTAATGATTCTCCTCTTGTGAGCTGGATTATGTATTTCAAGCAGGGCCAGGGAAGGGGTCTAGGGCAGGATACGCTTGTCCTTGACCCACTCGCCTCTTTGCCTGCCCAGAGCTTGATCCTCAGCCCTGCCACAGAGAAAGTGCCCAGGGTACCAGAGGAGGCCCTTCAGGCAGTCTAAAAAGCTTTAGTTCCCTATGATTTTGATAATCCTTTGTTTCTAGCACAACTTGCTATGCACTGAATGTGCATGTTACCTGCAAGTAAGGTACTAGAAAAAAACTTGCAGCCTTGACACAGGCCTACACTTTCTCCTTCACCCTTGCTTTATAGAAAAGAAAACAGTGATTTGAGTTTATAAATCTAATTAAAAATGAAGTTGCATTTACATTTTAAAACCTTGCATCTACCAGCACACTGTGTCAAATGATATTATGTATGATTTTACTTTGTGACAGAAACCATTACATTTAAAAATTCATTACAGCAAGGTTAGTTAGACACATGATGGATGCAGCTTTAATCCTGCCATATATTATTACAGTTAAAATGTAAATGATGAAAAATATTTTGTGCTTATCAGCATTTATGTGGAAATGTGTTTTACAGTGATATATGGTGTTATATTTCTATTATTATGATGAGAAAGAATGAAATACAAAAAGACTAAGTGTTTATTAAAACATGGTTACTTGTGATAAAATATTCCTGTTGTACATGACTTTAAACATATTTACTGAGGGCATTTGTCCAAAACAACTGTGAAATGTGTTTGCTATGCAAATCATTCTTTGTAATTTTTTTTCCCTCTGTTATACTGACTGTAGCTTTTTAATAGCCTAATGTTGAAGCTGTGTAAATATACTTTTATTATTTTTCATTTCAGACACAGGGAGATGGGGACTGGCTGTTAACACACATGCGTGTGTTCAAATAGATGGAAGCATACCTAGAAAAGGAGACAGGAAAATCCGTCCTAGCAAAAAATTCTTTTCTCTGTCTCCTCCTGTTTCCATCTTCCAAACTCAACCATGATCACGGGGACCTGAGCCCTTCACCGGCACAGCCTTTCTGCACGCATACACGTGGTCCTGTTGTTGCCAAAGTGATTTAACACCTTGCACAACTGAAGCTCAGGCTTGCTTTACACCCTCCATCCTCACATATGGGTAGTGCATCGTTGCACTGGCAGATGTATCAGCTAGCCAGGGAATGGAATATTATTTGTTTCCCCAAGGAAGGTGAGTATTCAATTGCACTTGCGCTTACAGGAGACCCCTGCCAAGGAGATCTGTACAGCATCCTCCTAATTTGCAGGGTAACAAATTTTGAGATCAGTATTACAGGTTGCAAATCCTTAGATTAAGTTTTTGATGAATTTATACTTCAGTCACCCTTCCAGAAGGGTTTCTGGCACTAAGGGCCTGCTCTCCACAGGCAAAATCCAGTATAATCTTGAGCAGAACAATACAAAGGTGTAAAAGCCATTAAGTGATTGCCCAGCATCCCACAGGAAGTCTATGGCAGAAAGGAAAACAGAGATTTGAAGGTCCTGAAACTTAGGAATTTTACTGCTCTGCCTGTGCATTCCCACATGTGCTCTGCCCAAAAGGTTTGCAGTGTTTCAAGTTTGCACTCCCAGTCCTTCCACTGGCCCTGACTGGCCACTCTGTTCTCCCAGTGTCAAGTAACAAGATGCCTTGCCTTACATCCTCTGTTTATTTTCTGGATGTATCTGCTACAAGTTAGTATTGTTTTGTTACCTTTTGTGAAGTGTATATTTAAGAAAACAGCAGAGTCAACAAACAAAATTATGTTTTCTATAGTATTCTTGTAATTGCTTCAGTTGATGCTGCTATCTCTTAAAAATTAAACTGGTTTGAGTCTAGCCTGATGCAGTAATGAGGCTGAGATTGCTTCTAGTTCTATGAAGCAACTATGTAACGCAAACTGTTTGTGATTGAGAGCATAAACACCCCTTCAGTCCTTAATGCCTTTCTTTGGATCTCAACAGAAACAGGAGAGCTGAACGCTTGTAGTTCACTACAGTGGCTATTTCCATATGACCTTCCTCTTCTAACAATGTTTATTCAGTTATCAGGGAAGAAATATCATTTGTCCATGCAGCTACACTTACCCAATTTGTTGTATAAATTATTACTTTTTTTCCTCATCTCATGTTGATGACAGAATCATTTAATAGACTTTCAGTTGCTCAAGCTTGAAAATTGGTTCCACATTCTCCCTTTTTTTAGTTTTCCTCCCTAGGGTGAGCGCAATACAGTCTAAATTCAATTTCCATCCCTCTTCCCTTTTTTCCTTTTAAACATCTGCTTGTATGAGGATGTTGTTGTGTATGTTAGTGCCGTACAGTTTAGCACCCTTTAGGACTACCTTTGGCTTTCAGCTTCCTCATTCCTGGGGCCAATCATAATATATCAGGAACTGTAGATATTTCCTATCTCAGCACTCTCCATAACTCTTTTGCTCAGCTGTCTGAAGCTGTTTTCTTTAGGAAGTCCAAAGTGAGGGGGCCTGGTTGACCTGGCATCAGTCCTATTTATAAGAATAAACCTCTTCCCCGTACACCTTTGGAGCTCTGTTATGTAGGGGTCACATCCGTTTAAATTAATAGCCACAGAGCCCATGACGGAACACGGCCACCTAACCTTTATTGTCCCGTCTACCCTTTTGTTTGAAGTTATCCAACCTACTCAGCTGATTTTCTTCAAAGCTAAGGTTACAGGATTTGCCACTGTGTCTTTGCCACATAATTAATTAGGAAGGAGCAAAACAGCTATTGTCATGTGCACTAGGGTTTTTGTTTTCTTTTTCTTTTGTGTGGTGTGTTTATTTGTTATTTAAACTTAGCATTTGCTTTTACATTTTTTCTCCCCTGCTGCTGCCACAAATGGCAGTCGGGTTTGTTTGCTCAGTATAGGAGTTACTGTGCAATTCTAAGAATAAATTATGTATGTAGCAGTCATTTCACTTCCAGCTAAGGAGCTAAGGACTTTCCTGAGAAGTTATCCCATTTCTGCTTCCATGGCACTGGAGATGTCACAAAGTTATGATCTTCTTGGTCACAAGTCAGCTTGGTTACCTATGAAATCTATTTATTTGGGTTCTAAGTCTAAGAATATTTGCTGAAAGCAGGATTATCACTTTGTAGACCACCAGCAGCTGTTGAAAAGCAGGACATAAAAGTTTATGTCTTTAATAACCCTCTTAATGATGGAGCAAGCACGTTGTTCATAATAAAATAGCCTGGCATAGTCCTACTTCTGTGTATGGTGGTAAGGAGTTAAGAAACATCTGCTATGCCATAAAATAACTTTGTATGTACTATGAACATTAAAAACATGTGTATGTACATATGTATATTATATACATTATTTAAAACGTCTCAGTGGAATCCTACTCTTTTTAATTACTTTTAGAAAACTGTTGCATTGTTCAGTGATGGTATTTTTATTTCTGAGTTTTATGTGATGTTTGTGGCTATGATTAGTTATAATGGCAAGGGACAGAGTACATTAGTACATTTAAGACACAAAAGGCAAAAAGTTTTGCGTCTCGAAATTGGGGTTCAAAAATCTAAGCCACCAAGTAAGCGACCTAATTTTCTGAAGCACAAAGCATTCCTGGGTTCTTGACTTGATGAGAATGTTGGTTGCTCAGCAACTCTGACAATTCAGGCCAGGATTTCAGTGCCCATATGTAGATTTTTATTTACAACTAAATTAGCAGCTTTATCCATACAAGTGACTGTCTTTACCCCTGCACTCAGAACAGAGGCCCCACTTCTCTGCTGATGGACATACACTGCCTCTGCTTTGGAGAGTTTACAGTCAAAAAAGATCAGATATTCCTTGTGCTCACTCTGCAATTGGGATACTGTAGCTGTTGGGGAAATGCACTCCACCCTGGAAGTGGCTGAGCATTGTGGCTTCCAACCAGCAAAGCATGTAAACATGTCTTTAAATTTAAGCGTGTGAGATGTAAGTGGAGCTACTTGCATCTTAAAATTAAATACATGTTTCACTAGATCAGGCCAGATGGTTTTACATGCTCAGAAGTGACATTTACAAGGTCACATAGGAAGTGTTTGACAGAGCTAAGAACTGAAACCAGATCTCCCAAGTGCCAACCCAGTGCCTTAATTTTGCTCCCATTGGGGTTTTGTTGTTGCTGTTGGTTTTGGTTGTTGCTGCTGGTGGTTTTGATGGCATGATTCTTTTCAGTGCAAGCAAAAAGAGAAAAAGAGCAAAACAAGTTGTCTCTTTACTAGCGTAATAAGTTAGTTGTTTTGATTTGTTTAGAAGAGCTAGGAATCCAAGTGCCACTGTGCAAGAGATTAGCACTTTCATCTTTGCAGAAAGGCCTGTTTTTATAGACATCTAAAAATCTTGCTTCTATTTTACAAGAATTTAAGCAATCTGTTTTCATTTTGTAGGTGGTCCAGCAAATAAAAAAAGTTATAAGTTAATAAAATTTCTATGCAGATTTATGTGAACTGGATGAACCTGCCCAGTATCTGAATGTTAATCTGCTGGAAAAGAGCTGCTGTGGTACTGGAATAACTCAACGTCATACAGCAGGGCACACCAACAGTAGTTCTCTCATTAACATTTTCCCCACCAGTGCCAAAATAAACATGGGAGACTACTACAAGGCGGGATGGGGTGGGGGGAGAAGAATAGTGAGCTACTGGAAAGGCAACTGCAGCATATTTAAGGAAGTTTCTTCAGATTCACCTAATTCTCAGCATTCACTAACGTCTATTTTTTCCTTGGTGTCTGTAGTCTTGTGAATTATCTTGGATGCATTTTTCTTAGTTCACCTTTACTAGCTCTGTTCTTGATGTACTCCCATGTTCTTCACAATCTCCCACTCTGCCTCAGATTTTAATGTCTCTTTAGCCTTTCTGTTCTTCTTTAAGTCAAATTTAGACTTCAGCAACATAAGAAAGTGCATTAAATGATGTACATTTTTCTAATTATCACTCATTGGTCCAGGCCTTACCCCTTGCACAAAAAGGAAGCAACATCCTCACCCTACCACAGGACCCTCCTACCATACCAGCAAAATCGAAAAAAAAAAAATAAATATATATATATGATCTTGGAGCTGTAGGTTTTATGTAATGATCTCTCATTTTGGCTGTCTGGCCTCTGTCTTTGGCTGTTATGTTTAATAGCTTTCTACCTAGACTTCTAGTATCTGTGACCAGCTTATAAAAACCCTGAAGAAACATCATTTAAATAAGATTTGTTTACATGAATGTACCTGCTCATCTGTGGGATGTGAGGAGCAAAGTCCAGTTACTTTTCTTAGGGTACTTCTACCATCATCACGTCAAGCTGTCTGGCTCCACTGGACCTGTATGGGGGCCTGTGGCCAAGGCACTGCAGCTCTTAAGCTGGCAGAGAAAGACAGAGCTTGCAAAAGCACCAGGCAAATGGCTGCTTCCACAGCCAGAATGGGGGTTTACAGGTTGCAGGCAGTGCCTGCTGACAATAAGCAAGCCATATATCAAGGTACTATATTCAGGCTCATTCAAGCCATATATCAAGACACTGTATTCAGGCTCCTTCAACTGCCCGATTTTCAGGCATGGGTCACAGAATCACAGAACGTTAGAGCTTGGAAGGGCCTTCCAGAGATCATCCAGTCCAACCTCCCTGGCAAGCTGGATCACCCAAGGTAGTCCTCACAGGAATGCTTCCAGGAAGATTTTGAAAGCCTCCAGAAAATGAGATTTCACAACCTCTCTGGGAGCCTGCTCCAGTGCTCTAGCACCCTCACTGTAAAGAATTTTCTCCTTATGTTGAGGTCCAGTTTGTATCCCTTGTTCCTTCTTTTATTGCTGTGCTCCACTGAAAAGAGATCGGCCCCCCCCTCCACTTGACACTCGTGAGTCAGCCCATGCAGCACGTGAATGCTTTAGGTAGGAGAGGTTCTTGGGTGGTATTTTTTTTTTTAAGTTAAAGCAGTACAATTTGGTGTGCAGACAAATGCCTGCCTCCCTGTCTCACTGTATGTCTGTGGCATGCTTGGCACAAGTAGACCTGGCTTAGAGTTAGCTGACACAGATAAGTCCATCACAGTGCATCTCAACTTTTGATATAATTGTATTTTGCTACAAAATAATTCGCATGTGGTTTAAAGCTTAAAGTTCTAATAGAGATTTATTCTTGATGTAGCCTTATTTGACTAATTTCTATCAACCTGAAGGAAATGAAAGCTTAAACGCTTCAAAAAGAAATCAACCTTTAACTCATTAGACTGTTTTCTCCTGGCTCATCATAAGCAGAAGGTTCTCATGCTGACTAGTGTTAGAAGTCACTTTCAGGTATGCTTAACGTCAGCATCTCACTCAGGGCAAACACTCCTTCCCTTGTCAGAAGTACAGGCCCAGAATCTCCTAACAAGGCATGTGTCTGGTTTTCTCATTGCTTTTTTAAAAAACACTTTTTTAAAAAGGCTGAGCCTGAGCCTACACTGTGCATGAGAGCAGAGCTGTACAAGGATCAGAGCAAATGCCTTGTCTAGGGAAAGTATTGTCCCTTCTCCACCAGCAGCAGGCACTTAGGAAAGAGACCAGAAAAGGGCATCTAGATACTGCTGTTTCCATAGCACAGTTTCCCAGTCTTCTTCACCCAGCAACTCTGATTAGCTGAGCCAGAGCTGGTATATTCATTGCTTTTAATGGCCCTCTTCATCCATTACTCTGTATAAGCGTTTTTGTAAGGCTACCTACACTTCTGGTATCCATAGATCTTGAGGCACTGAATTCCAGTTTCCCTGTGTGTTTTGTGAACACGCATCAAGTTCTTAAATTCTCATTCCTAATACTTTTTCCATAGAATCATAGAATGGTCTAGGTTGGAAATGACCTCTGAAAGTCATCTAGTCCACCCGCCTCTGCAGTAAGCAGGGGCATTCTCAACTAGATCAGGCTGCTCTGTTGAGCCTCACTCTGAAGATCTCTAGGGATGGGGCCCCAAACACCTCCCAGGGCAACTTGTTCCAGTGTTCCACCACCCTCACAGTAAAGAACTTGTTCCTAACATCGAATCCAAACCTGCTCTTCTCCAGTTTGAAGCCATTGCCCCTCGTCCTATCACTACAGGCCTTTGTAAACAATCTCTTTCCATCCTTCTTGTAGGCCCCCTTTGAGTACTGAAAGGCTGCTATTAGGTCTCCCCAAAGCCTCCTCTTTTCCAGGCTGAACAACCCCCAGCTCCCTTAGCCTGTCTTTGTAGCAGAGGATCTCCAACCCCTGATCATTTTCATGACACTGTTGATCTTATAAACATTTGTGATATCCACTTCAGGCTGTGGAATCATCCTGTATTTAGATGCTCTCTGGAAGCAGTTCCATATCTTAAGTCATACCAAATCTCAACTGGTAAACTGACAAATAATATTTACTTTTTGGCTTACAGTGTGCATCATTAAAGACAGTAATGTGTGCCCAACACAAGCTCGAGAAATACCAGTTAGAGTGGAAATATAAAGAGCAGATTAAACTCCAGAGCCCTCCAAAGGGTAAGGAATTCAGAGATGAGAGGAAAGCAGTAGTGCCTCCCTGGATTCTCCACACAGATGCAGAAATCCAGAATAGGACCACAGGAGATTTCCTTTTCTGTGTGCTCCCCTGTATCTGGTAGATTGGGTTGAAGGCTCTTGAAATACTATGTAGGGAAATTCTTGGGCATGAAATCAAGATGTAAATCTGTCAGACAAGAGCTTTAATTGCAAGCTTTAAAAATATGAATACAGTTAATTTTATGCAATTCTAGCCAGCTCTTTTATTTGGGGACTTCTTAGCTCCCACATACTGGCACTTACTGGGAGAACTGGAAAGCTAGTATCAGTTGAGCACCTATTACAGCTTATTACAGATGGTAAATGCTCAATGTTATTAGTAGATGAGCAGTAAAGGTAGATCAATATAAAGAAATACTACTCTCATTCACTATTCCCTTTGTCACTGTCAGGCCTCAGAATTTTTCAGTTCATTGATGTCAGTAAGGATTTACTTCCCTGCCCAAGGAGCCGGGGCCAGATTATTCCCAGGCTGCAGTTGATACTGATCAGCATGTAAGCTGGCTTGGGCAGCTGTGGAAGAAAATAAAATTTAAAATCACAGCAACTTAAATACTGCTCAAGTTTATAACGTCCACACTGGTATTAGGCAACTTGGCAACAAAAGTGGCCAAGACACATGTCTGCTTTCACTGCAAGGCTTGGTGAATACATCAGGTTGATTAGACAGAGAGGGTATAATATTTTCATTAGCTGAATGAACACCTAGCTCAGGCCAAGTCTGTTAAGGCTTCTGGAAACTTTTTACCCACAGAGAGCAGCTCAGGACTTAAACTCTGCTTAGCATATTCACTTCCCCACCAACATGCTGGTATTTCATTTGTGGAGCAGCTCCTTTGCAAGCAGTACCTACCCTTGAATACCCCCAACGGTCTAATGTCCTCAGCAAGCTACTGCCACACCACACACACCATCTCATCACTGTTATCACCAAGGGTTTCCTCAGTGGAAATAATCATTCACATTAAAACGGTTGCCAAAACCCTCTGGCACCAGAATTGCTCCGGGAATGAAAGAAGAGCCGCAACAGCTGTAATCACAGCTCAGCCAGACAGCAAGCTGAGCCTGAGCCTTGCATGTGACAGGGGAAAAGACACAGAACCTTCCTTGAGAAAAAAAATCACACAATGTGAACACACAGAACCACATTTACAGTTAGTATCAGCCAAAGGTAGGTATCTGGATCTGCCTGGGCTTGCAGACAGTTCAGCTACACATTGTAACACTTTTTTAACATCTATTCATAGATAGGGAATCTATATGCAGTGTCTGTGTGTATGCTAATCTCTGGTCAGGGTTTGTACACCTTGAGGACCTTGCTCCCTGAATGCAGGTTGGGAGCTACCCACAGTTAAAGTTGTAAGGAGAAATAGCTAAACGATAAGGATTTTCTTCTCATCAGTGATATCAAATTACCTACCCAGTCAAGGAAGAAGATACAGCAACTTAGTCTGAGTTTTAAACAAAGTCACAATACAGCAACATAATACATCCATACAGCCATTTCACTTACCTTCCATCCACCTTCTCCAGGAGATTGAGTAAACAGACATACCTAAAGGCCCTGGCTGCCAGCATGTGAAGAGTTCTTGTGGGGGCTGCAGCTTCCAGAAAGGAGTGTGACCACCTGGGTGGTGATTAACTGTGGGTGCTCCAGACCTGATTTTCTGCCTTCACTCCCCAGCTGGACAGCACTGAATGAATCAAACAAACACAGATTTTCACTTGTGTCCACCATTTCAACTTCAAATCTGAATGTTTGCCTTGCTGTTTTTATAGCTTCACGTTCATGTACCTGCCAATAATCCATCACACAGGCACATCACTGCATTTACCTGTGTACAAGAAGCCTGCAAGGTTTTTTAACACGTTCAAATACTTCCATGGAAAAATGTCTGTTTACACACATTCTCATTTCAGAGATGGTTGCAAATGTTCTAAGACCCTTCACAGACTTAAACATTTTTAGTGACTTAAAACAAACAGCATCTGTTACTTTTGTACATCTGAATTGTGTAACTTGGCTACCTAAGTACCAGCAGCATGAGAACCTTTATAAGGCACAGCTGAGCTGGATGGCACACCTACAAATTTCTCCATTGTTTTACCAGGAGAGATTTATTCTTCTGGGCAACACCCATCAACTCAATTCTGGAAAAAAATAATGTGAAATAGAGCCAGACAGCCCCAAAACAGCCTGTTTTCCCCTTCTGTATCTGGGCATTCCACACTGAGAGTCTCAGCTATAGCCTGAGTGTCCAGTTCCCTCCCCTGATGTCTCAGGACAGGGAGGAGGTAGCTGTGGGGCTCTCTTGCACCCTGACTGGATGCCACTTACTACATAATGGGTGAACAAACTCCTAGCACCATGTGATGAGCAGCCCCTGGCACCTTGGGATGGGCAATCAGCCCCTAGCATGGTGCAGGTGTGCAGCCCAGCAGGCAGCAGCACACACCCACACACCAACATCTTCTCTCCTGAGAGCCCCTGCAAAGCTGGGGTCTGCACACCTTCAGGCAGGCTCTGCCACCTGTAAGTAGGGCTCAGATTGTGGGGTTTGGCTAGAGTGGTGCAGTGTAGACTGCACCTCAGAAAAGACAGCCCAGCTCCTTGTTAGAGCTGAAAAATTCTCTGCAGCATCCAAACTCTGTGGTGCTCCCAGCCCACGCTGATGGGCGAGTTAATTGTCAGTGTGCCACTGCCTCTGCTCCCTGTGTGGTCCCAAAGAATGAGCCATCATCATGGTCGCCAGTAATGAGGATAACTGGTGTGTTTTTGTTTTGTTTCCTTTTAAATAAACTTGCAGTCTTTAGTCTATCAGACTGGAGTCCATACTTGACAGCCCCATGAGTAATGAGGTGCAAGGAAAGACAGGATGTAGAATTAGGAGGTCAGGGCTGAAGGTCACCCCAAATTTAATCTGTAGGCTGGGTACATTGCATCTCTTCCCCACCTCTCCTCCTCCTCCTTCCCCAAACCATCATTCTTGGACACAGGCTGTAGATATATGCTTACTGAGGTGCTGGCCTGCCCAGCATGCCTGGGGAGCTGGAAAGGGCAAGACTCCTGTAAGCAATACACCAGTGGTACCTCCTGGCCCTGTCTGAGGCCATCCCAGGTGGCTTTTTGGCTGTGTCCCTCAGAGCTGCCCTCTGCTCTGCCCTGGGCACCTTGCACCCACCTCTGCTTTATCACTGTGCCTCTGCTGTTGTTCACCTTGGTCAGATGCAGGCATATGAATGATACATACAAGTGTCTATATATGCTGATAATTTCAGGTATTAAGTCATGTTAAACCAGCAATGTCTCCTCAAAATAAAGTCAAAATACTCTTCTACGTATTTTCTATTTTAGACACACTTTCACAGTTCCTCCTTGTTTCCCTTTCTAAATCAAGGCAGCTGATCAGGCAATGAATTTTCTTGAAGTTTGAACTGTGTTTTTGCTGTTCTACCCTTCACTAGAAAACTTCAACACCCCACCCAAACCAGTTGGGTTTTGTTAGGCTGATACATTGAAAATTTGTATCCCATTTGAGTAGATAATGACAGTTGGCTCATTTGCCTTCACTTTTATTTCCTATTCTCTATCTTGACAATTGCCATAACACTGCAGAGCTGGGCATTTTGATCAGAGGTGGAATAAACCCCAGATTGTGGTGGGTTTGAGTGTTGGTTTGTTGTTTGTGTTGCAAAAAAACCTCTGAACCTCCAACCTTTTATTTGTTAAGCTCCTAAGCTCTGACCTCTGGGCTCCAGATGACCCCACACCACAGTTATGTACTATCTTGACAAAAGAAAGTATTGAAACGCCAACTGTAACTGAAAGAGGTCTATTTTGCATAGCAGAATAATCCCTGACAGAGCACAGGGAGCTTGTGGCATAACCCTTCCTCTGTGCCAGACGCTGTCCCCTGCACCTACTTGCTGCACCCTCCCCTGCCCAGCCCACCAGCCTCTACCCCTAAGGGGGAGTCTCAGGAAGAAGACAGGGCCTCCTAATCCTCACCTCTTCCTTTGCTGCAGCAGCACTGACAGGTTGTGGTAGAGGCTTCTATTGGTTTCCAGATAAAGCAGTTCAAGAACTGTCACGGGTTTAAGGCACTGGGTTGTCTTAAACCATAGAGTACAGACCTCTGTAAGGCTGGACAGGACATAGGGGATCATAAATTGTTGTTATGCTATCCCATAATCTGCTGCCTCTTTATAAGCT
>WAAF01019521.1:2229971-2367471 GCA_013400475.1 Tricholaema leucomelas
GCTAACTTGATTGACACTGCAGTTTAACAAAAACAGAATTCAGCTGTGGTGGGACTTCATGTTACTCACTCTCTCTGCTATGAAAAGGGCTAAAAGCAGAGATTTCAATATGAGTAGCAGTATCACATTTCCATGTGCTTTACTGTATTCCACAAGGTGATCAGGATTCCAGTGGGCTATTTGGCTTTCATGGTCTTGAACAAATCTCATGTGAGTCCTGGTGCATAACATTAGCAAGGCCTGAATGGCTGGTATATAAAGGCTCTGCAAAGGGCTCGATAGCCTGGTCATAAGCCCACACTTAATAGACACTTTCTGAAGAGCCCAGTGGTCTCTCCAGTGAGACTTCAGGAAAGATTTCTTCTGTAGGTAGGAAAAAGCTGCCTGCAATGCTACTGACACCATCAATCAGTTGCCTTGAAATTTTGCCATCAATGTCAGCGGAGCCAGAATCTGAGCGTCATTTTAAGAGTCAGAAACATAGTTGGGTCTCATGTGTGGTTGCTGCCCCTCTGCAGCCCAGTGCATGGGTCAGTCATTCCAAGACCACAGTAGTGTACCTGCTGTATAAGCAAGTTACAATATTGACATTGTCTTTGCAAACCTGGATTTTTAATTCTAGACCTAAATAAGATCACAGATAACTGAAAATTTGCACAATGAATTAGCAGCCATGGTGAAATTAAAACCAAGCAAGTCACTGCCATTGCAATCAACTAAAAGAGGCTTGTCCTGGCTCTGGTGCACATGAGGTTGGAGACAGCTGCAATCTGCATATCAGCTTCTGCTATGTGACTTGAAGCCCATGCTGTGTATAGTGGGTAGTTCTCACAGGGACTATGCTGCCGCTGTCCTCTTCATCTCCTGGCAAACTCTACCAGATTATAGTCTTTTCAGACTGGGCTCTCAATGAAGTTGAAGAGAATTAGCTGCCTACTGATATTAGAAGCCAAAATTATTTGGATACCCAACCCTGCTTGGCTCCTTTGCATCTATCAGCTTCAATTTCTCACTGTTTCATGGAATTCTTTGCACGAAAAACAAAACAAAACCCACAAAACAAAAAAAACCCAACCAAATAAAGCCTTCAACCAAAAAGAAAATCAATTTATGAAGAAGAAAAATAAGGCAAATGTCCTTTTTCATGCCCTGCTATCTGTGCAGATGCTAACCAGGTTGCTAAGGGTTAAATCATCATGAATTGGCCCAATCAGGCTCATTTTTGCCATCTTATTAAGTTAAATAAATAGAAACTTCTTGCAATATCCATTCATAATGATAAGCAATTCCCACTATAATGGATGGCTAATACATAAATTCAGCCCACATCAGTTTTGTGTCAACTAGCAAAAACAGAAACAATGGAAACTAGACAGTCATGGCTCTGCATAGGTCAACAACCAAGGTTATCTGTATTCAATTACTGGTATCTGCAAACTTGCATACTGTCAGCTGATCATAGACTAAATGAAAACTTATCATGCACAGAGGCAGCAAATACATTTCTTTGAAGCATGCATCATATTAGTTCGCTGGTTTGACTGTGGTTAAGGGAAAAAAAAAGGGGTTATCAGTCTTTTGGGAAATTCTTTCAAACATAACCTGCAGCAAATATCTAAAATTGGGGATTATCTCTGTTATAAATCTTTGTTCAAAAAGCAGAAAAAGGAACAGAAATTGCTCTGTAGCCCTCTAAGACGATAAATTATATTATTTAACAATAGATAAACTTAGGGCACCTTTCCTGTGGTACAGCCCTATTGTGAGTTAAGCTTTAATCTGCTTCACCTCAACATCTGTTCGGTGGAACCAAAGCTCTGGCTGCATTGGATGCAGACAATAATTTGTTTGTTAACTGCTTCTCCGGAACAATATATCATTTCGGAAAACAAAGCCTACTAACACGACGCATATTTATCTGTTTCCTCTATCTGTGTTCCTTTTTCCATAAGTGCAAGTTCAGGCTTTTGAAATGTTTTCCTAGCGGTAATTTGTGATGCTGTTAGATTCATAACCCTGGAAAAATAGATTATTTTTGTTTTGGTTTGGGTTTGTTTTTTTTTTTGTTTCAAGGTTTTTCATCTTTGACCAACAGATGTTCTGTTCAAAAATCTGAAAGTGCTCACGATGTATGTACTAGCAAATTATAATTGTCAATGCCTCTGTGGAAGGAAAACACCCATAAATATTTGCTATCACTTGACTGTTTGGAAACAAAGGCATTTGCTTCACAGAAGTTCGTGTGCCCAACCTTCCTACTTGGCTTTTCCAACAGTCTATTCAATAGACATTTAACATTTTGTTTGTTTTCAGAAGAGGAAGTGAAAAATAGCTTCACAGAAACAAAAATAAAACATGAAAGCCTGTGGGCATCCTGTATTCCATTGTAAAATCACACTTCAGCTCATTTCAGTGATACAAAGGTGACCACAGAACCAAGCTGTGATCCAGGTCCAGCATTTTGCCACTGCACACCAAGGTGGCAATAGAGAAATAAAAAACATCTGGGGCTGTGACGCAGATACACGTCTAAACATCCATCTTCTAATGAGCGTTAGCCACCCCTATGGATAGTCTCCGGTGGCCGGACAACTCTGCTAAAGACTGTTTATCTGCAAGCCTCCAGCTCCAATGAGAGGTGCAGTGTTTGGTTGATTCGTGCTTCCCACTAGTATTTTTAAAGGTCAGACTCAGACGTCCACTGAGAGGAATAAAACATCTCTCTTTCTCTTTTTTTGGCTTTGAATAAGCAAATCACTACAATTTTCAACAACAGGACGGTAACCTGGTCTAGACTATCAGAACTACCCCGCAAAAATATCATGAAGTCACAGCCTTCCAGTTTAGTGAAGGGCTCTACACCATCCTTGTATAGTATTATAGCCTCCTCTACTCTATAGCTCATTGCAGTCTTATTACTATCTCCTTTGTATCAATGGGTGTGTCCAAACCCCTTATAGCGCTACACAAAAGACTAAGACTAATGTCTAACACATGTTGTGATGATCTGGGGGAATCCATCTCTGTACTGCTAAAATTAATTCTGTTTTATAGCATGGACTGCACTGCATCTGTTTCAGACAGCAAAGCCCATATGGGCTGGAGATCCCTGGCCATCTCTTCATACAATGACCATAGGAGAAGCAGTATACATCCTTTTACCTGGCTACATGGCTAACAATGAAGCATCATTAAAATGGGAAAAATCAACTATGCAAATCAGTCAGAGCAATGGCTGCTACCCAAGGCAGAGGAACCCTTCCAAGTCTGAACCCTATGCAGGCAGCAACTTAGTAAGTGTTTGTTTTGTGGATTCATGTGATGAGCAGATAAAGCTGATAAGAGGGCACCTGAGGTGTTACACAAATCAGGAGAGACTGAGAAACCATGTTTCTGAGAAGTCAGAGACAGGAATTTGTGTCTAGAAGAATTGTGACCTACTTAGAAGAAGCTGACTTAAGCCCCAAATAATGCTCTTGCTCAAGCATGAATTACAAGCAGCTGAAGAAAGATGAGCTTCTGCACTTGTGTTCCAGCCAAGTTTGCCCACATCTAATGAGGGAAAGTACAACTTGGTGCCATTTTGTATTCCCATGCTGTGGTGCAGATGGAGAAGCTGCTCTGAGTGTGAGTCCAGGAGCCGTTCACCCACACCTCCAGGCACTCCACATGTCCTACTTTGTGCCTCTCCTTGCAGAACCTGGAGCTGGAAAGCATCAGGTTCAAGAGCGGAGTAGTAGCTGTTAGAAACAACCTGATAAACATGAACCGGAGCTGGCAGCAACACCAGTGCATTGGAGATGGACAAACCTGGGGGAAAAAAATAATTCAATGCCCCGTGGCCAGAAGCCTGGAGAGTTAGAGAGCAGCAGTCACCACTGGAGGGATGGGAAACACTAAATTATTGCACCTAAAAGCAGACACAGTAGTCTCCATATGGTAAAACTCCCTATGGCAAAAATATAGGTCCCATGCTGGGTGCATGCCTAACTGTGTCGAGTCTGGGCGGATGCTGTGTTTGTTGTGCTGTTTGGGCCAAAGTCCCACAGGAAAAAAAAAAGGAATCCAAACTGAAAGATGCTATGAGTCAGTCTTCTGATAAAAGAGAGGAGTGTGATGTTTGGGCTGGCAACCATGATAGTGCCATGGGATAGAGAAGGGAAGGGAAGGAAAAACCAAAAAAAAGGAAAAGCTCTCGGAGAAAGGGAATGCAATTGGTGTGAGAAAGAGCGAAACAGGATATATATTCTCCAGGGAAGTTTCAAACTGATCAACTGAGATGTTTATGAATTGGAAGACTATCAGGAAGACATCCTCTTCAGCATGTGTATGTGGTTTGCACCATCAGGCAGAGCTGGGCAGAAGGAAGCTCCTGGCTGCTGCCTGGACACTGTCTCACAGTTTGAAGCACAAGGGGTATAATGTGCATTTATATGATAGAAGTGCATAGTACAAAGTGTTGCCTAAGTACAGCTCCTATTGTCTAGATAAATTTGGGACTTACTGGTTTAAGAGCACCATTCAATATAAAGCCATTTTAAAATTAACTTGGAAAAATCCTTCTGTTTCTCTCGTCTCTGGTGAGGTTTCCCCTTTCCTGGCAGGCAAATGCCTGTCACTGCAGGTTTCATTGCGTGGACATGACTCCAGAAGCTGCTGGTGCCTCTAAGCAAACAGTAAGTGGGCTCTCTCACCACCAGTCACTGAGGGCTGGGGGCTAGTTACGAACTGCTGTCCAGCTGCACCTCAGATGTATTCAAGCCTAGCCCTGGAAAGCACCACCAGCCTTGCCACTTCAAACAGAGGGTGTAGAGGAAAATGTCTCCCCCAAAGACCCTTTATTTTCTGCCCCTGCTTCTGTGCTGTAGCTTCCTCTCTTCGTGGGTGTTATCCAGCCCTAGATTTTGTTCACCTATTCATCTGCTCCCTTGGTTCACAGCCATTCTCACCTTGGCAGACTGCCAGCCAATGTCTAGCCATCTTTTCAGTGCCTTCCCTTCTTCTGCAATGTTTCAGCTTTGGCAGTTGGTGAGCTCTTATAGTGAAGATCCAGAAGCCAGAGAGATCTAAAATAACTGAAGCATCACATTTGTCTTCACCATAAAGGTGGTTTAGTCTGGTTTTACCTGAAGTCCTGACATATCCACACCCCCTGGAAGTGTGAAGGCACTGGGTATGGCAAAGTCAGTTTGGGCATGCTGCAACCCATGAGCCATGGCTCAAAATTCACACTGTAATCACTGACCCACGCTAGCAACACAAGCAGACCTACAAGCTGGCACCTCCCAGGACCACAATTTAACCAAGACTAACTCGAGTTAAGGCTCAAGTTTTAACCATCTTGTATAATCTGCAAAGGCAAAATGAACACAGGCATTGGTAGCTCCCTGGAAAGGGCATAGAACAGACAGAAAAAAACTGCCCATGAAGAACAGCTAAACTCTGTGTGGTTCTGGTTATCAAGAGAAGAGTTTTCTACAAGAAGGAAAAAAAACACAAAACAAACAAACAAACAACATGTTCAAAGGCACTACTTTTAGCCACAGCAGCACTGGCAATCCAGGCAGGGTAAAAGTAGAGGAGGCAGCTGTTGTCAGAGAACAGTTTCTGGAAAAAATTAAAGTTCTCTAGAGGCATGTAGAAAAATTCCAGGATACTGTATTATTATTGTTGTTATTATTACCCTTGATCTTTGGAAGGTAGGGAGGGAGCACATGCAGTTTTAAAGAAAGGAGACATCTGTAGCCTTTAAAAAGAAAAGCACGAAGGCTGCTAGGCTCTCCCTAAAACATTTTTAATTATCGTCCCTAAGTTTCCCAAATAAAAACACATTGCACTGAGCCTCACCCGATAAAACTATGTGGGTAAATACAATGCCCATTGTCTAATCAATATCATACAGCTTACGGCTTTAGCTCGTTCAATAGCTGAGATCACTGACTCCTGAGTTGCACGTAGTGTTGCCAATATCTGCTTAATGTTGGACAAACTACAGTTGTCATTCCCCGTAACTGAGTTCTTTAATCTCATTAATGACCCACAGATATTAAAATACAGCTTCAAATAAAGTGGCTGGATTATGTTGTCCACAGTGTCCTGTTAGCAGAAGGGGCCATGTGTTGTGGGCTAAATCAGCCCTATGGAGGCTGCAGGCCTCCTACCACACCACTCCTGGTCTTGGACACCAGTAAGTGGCACAAATTGCAAAAAAATACAATCCAAGAGCATCTGTCAGATGCAGAGCATTAGCAACTTTGGAAGGTAAGAGAAAGGCTGAACTGTAACTGCATTATTTGCACCACAGATCCCATCCCACGTGGTCTGTTAGCTGAGTGCATGCAACAATGACCTTACCGTGGTGCCGGGAGTGGGGGGGACAGGGAACACCTCCTCAATCCCCATCTCTCTCCTTCTTGGGCTTGCCTGCATATGGCAGCAAACCCACATACTGCAGTGTAAGAAGTATGCATCAATAAATTATCTTCATTGGAAACACATTGCAAACAAAATGCAAATGGCAAGAAAGTGCTTGTTCTCAAAGGCCTGCCTTGAGAGTTCATCTACCTAGATTATAAACACTCGATAAGTATCCTGGTTTTCAGGCTAACTCTCTGTATGGCAGGTTCCCGGGACTAGGCTCCTGGGATTTCAAAATGTATCATGAAATAAAAACAGCTGCAAGGGAAACTCATATGACTAGGATAGGTGCCATATAGCAATTAACAGCCAGAAGTTTTGATCTGGAAAATCACATTTATTTTAATTGCTTCACTCTTGTGTTTATAAAGAATTTGGCTCATTTGATTATTTTCCTTATTAGATATACTACTTAACTTTGGAACAATGTAGTCATTAGTTCCATTGTTCCAGGTTTTTCATTGCAGTGAAATGAATGACAGAGACATGTTCTGCAAGGAAGAATGTTTATAAATATTTATCATAGCCTTAACAGATATCTGTGTAATCCATCCTAATTTTTCCAGCACATAATTCACCAGCTATTTAATCTGTTGCATGATGAGTGGCAGGTTTCTTAACCTGTGAGTTCAATGAGGTATTTAAAGTATGTGATCCCTCATCACAAGAACAGAACAGGAGAGCAGCGCTTCTTTACCTGGATCTCTTGGAAAGAGGATGGTCTCGTCATTTCCCTTCCATGGTCTGGTCAAGGAAGATGCACGTGTCTGAGTGCCCTCACCTCTGTGAAAACATAGGTTTCATTTTTGACTCAGCAAAGCCATATGGATAAACTCCCACCTTCAGAAGCCCCTGCCCAGCCCCCTGGCATCGTTATGTGCAGGATGAGGCCACATAAGTGCCGGCATGACTGGGAGCAAGGGTGAGCAGGACAGCAAGGATGGGGACGAGAGAGCACACATGCTCGGACACTGGCATTTTACAGCTGCGACACCAGGAGAGCTGGGTGAAAGGGTTAGCTGACTCCTACCTTCCATACTATAAAATATGCATAGGCCCTTCTGCAACAAATGAATCGACTTAATTGAAAGGAATCAAGAGGTGAAAAATGAAATTTGGCAGTTCAGCTCTGCTCTGCCATTTGGTGGTTGTTGTGAGACTCCAGCGAGAGGGAGCTATCACTGCGGGCATAATTTACTTGATTTTAAGGATCTGTATGAATTCTGGCAACATACCAAGTAGCCATTAGCTATGAGGAATGTTTCCCGATGCTCATTTGTTTTCCATGTGTGAATTTTTACTCTTCCAAACTTTCTTTAGAGAAAAAAAAAAGTGTGTTTTTTTTTCTTCATCAATTCCATGTGGAAAATACAACAAAACTCCAGATAATAAATTATTCAAGAAACACAACAGATTTTTTGTTTTTAATGGAAAAACACCACTTTTGGAATCAAACTGTCGGCTTACTTTGATTTCAATATTTTAAGCTAAGTATTATAAGATGATATGCTTGTTCACATGCTCAAGGATAGTCTTTCTGGGCAAATTATCCTAGAGTAACTCAATAGCAAAGTAAGCAGGCTTTTAATGCTATTACTATTAGGAAAATACCATTAATATGAGACACATGCAGGATGCTATTATATCAGTAGGCTGCATTTCTTTAGCCAGCGTGCAGAACCAGTCGTATGGATCAGAGCAGAGATGCTGGGCCTTTAATACATGTAGCTTGGCTTAATCTCAAGGTCAAAATCTGTTAATGCAATTTTCTGTACAAAAACAAGAATTTAAAATCCATGTGGTTTTAATGACACTTTCTCAGATTAGGAGGCTTTGGGGGGGGGTGTTGATTTTGTTGGGCTTTGGATTTTATTTAATTTGTCCTACTCCCATTAAATGTGAACTTCTTTGAAATGTGTGTGCATGTCAGACACTGAAACTAATTTGTGAAATAAGACAAATTTTAAAAAAGAAAAGCCTCTTTACATTTATTTGCTTGAAAAGTTTGATTTTTGGTTAAGTTATGTTTCAAATTAAAAATATAATTATTGGTAATTTGCATTTACTTAGTGAAGCATTGCATAATAAACCAGAACCATGTGTGAAAATGTAGCTCTCATAAAATAAGTGCACTGAGATAAAGGGGCTTCCGAGATTTAAAAAATCAATATGACACTTAAATAAGACATCTAAAAAGTGTGCCTGCCTTTAAAGAGAGACTGTTTCTACTCCAAATAATTAATATGTTTTGGTTTCTTCATTTTTGTGGTCTTGTAGCACAACTTATGTATAAAGCACTATGTTGAACACGCATATTTTGGACCCAGCTCTTGTTTGTGTCTATTTAACAGCCGCTCACAGCTGTCTCTGCTTTAAACGTATTGGGATAAAATTTCAGCACAAGCTCCAGTCAATACAAAGCACAAACATTATTTTAAGAGCCCTGGCTGGGTTGCACGGCCATGGCTGGAAGGAGGCTGGCGCAGGCAGGGTGCAGGCAGCTGCCAGCCTGCAGCACTTACTGCCCTCCTCTCACTCAGGTGTCCCTACATCCTGCACTACTGCAGGCCAGCGCACCTTTGAAAGATTTTTCTCTTCTGAACAGATAGCTTGCATCTTAGGTGGTTAATATACTGATTATTACTTCAAGATTTTCTGTTAGCTTAACTGTGCAAAGCGCACCTGCCTCATGAAATGTTAGCCAGTAATGGGGAAAGCAAAACTGCATTTTTCTTGGCGTGCTAAGAAGAAAGAGGAGGTGAGTCGTTGCTAACTGAGTCTGGCAAGACTTTATGGGCTTTAAAAGGAAACACAGAACTGGGGGAGGTTGCACTTACTCAAAAATTTAAGGAAACGTTGTATTAAAGGAACACTTCTCCTTTCCTGACGTAGTGGTGTTTGAACCCTTTTGCCTTCCACATTCCGACTACAAAAGCTTCGGATGGCACACCAGCATTGCCCCCTCATGATGAAGCACAAAGCAGCACACTTTTGACGTCTCCGTCCTTTGCAGCAGAACGTGGCCATGGTTGGGAGCTCTTGGTGGAGTGACAAAGCTACGCAGTGATCAGATGCTCTGTTCAGAAACAGAAAAGTTGCTATTACAAGAAGAAACCACGCATACTGAAAGCAAGAGACATCATATGTTGACAAGAGAGTGTAAGTCCTCTTTGCTGCAGAACTCCAAGCATTGGTGACCACTCAACTTCACATCACGAGAGCAACACAAGCACCTGAGCAGTCATTCATCAACAGCTGCAGGAGATTGTGTTTTTAATGTGAAATACCTGCTGAAGCACTGTGCTGACCGTGTCCTTTTTTCATACAAGCATTCTCTCTGACTATAATTTCATTTTCATTTTAAATTTCATTTCCATTTTACATTTCATTTTAAGGGTTTTCCTTTGACCTTGCTAGCCTGCCCAAATTGCGTAGCCAAACAGCCCCATCAGCTTTCCTTTAGAAAACTCACTGGAGGCTGATGGGTGCATGCACAGAGCACAAGCTGTGCAGCTTATGTTACATCATGGGTAATGAGACGTGCGAGGTGATCAACTAAATTGTCAGATGGTGGTAAATCTGGGTCACACCATACCTCTCAGCTCTCTCACAGGGGCATTTCTCATCTTACTCTTCATGTTCACCTATGCTACTTATGTTTCTGTTTCCTACTGCTACCAGAAGAGCTGAGTGATGAAGCTAAGGTTAGGAAAACCATCTGTGGTGTGTGAATACTAACATTTTTTTTCCTTGCTGTGCTTCATCCATCCCCACCAGCCATGTGAATGGTGAGATCCCAGCAGATCCCAACATCCCACTGTGTCAGAACCTGACACAATGGCACAGCCACGCTGGCAGCTGCCTGACAGGACCAAGGTACTGTCACCACATCACCTATATGACTGACTGGTGGGAAGGACTAGTTTGAACCTTTTTGACTGTTCCTAAGTTAAAAGGATCAAGGATTTTTTTGTGATCTTCAGACATGTTGTTGTAATTTCTATTCATACATGTAACATTGAATGAAAAAGATCTCATGTAATGATTTGCTTCTTGTGTGTAGTCTCCTCCTGCGCAGAGAGCATCAACATTTAGATAACATCCCTCAAATCCTTTTGCTGCTTGAATAAATTAGTCAAGCACTGCTTTACAGTCAGCTCAGCCACCGCATCTCAGTCCTGGGTTTTGGTGCCCAGCCACAGATGATGCTCCATGCTGCAAGTGAGAAGCTGCAGTATGCTGCAGGCAGTTTTTCAAGACAGTCCAATGGAGAACTGAAAGATGCAGTGAGCACAAGCTGGGCAACACTTTCCCAACAGGTCAGGTTAAATGGATTTACTGGTCCCCACTGCCCAGCGTGGCACAGCTTGGTGGCTGCTGGTGCCACTGTCCTTTAAAGAAATCTTACTCTCTCTCTCACTGCCATTCCTCTCAGGAAAAAACACAATGGTTTTGTCCTCTGTTTGTGAGTCCCTCCAGCGTGGCCACATCTCTGTCCCCAGCACTGGCACTGGTCTCTGCAGCTTTCCTCACTAGACCCCACTGCATGCATTAGTCCCCTCCTACTAGTGCACAGGCCAGGTGGCATCCAGTAAGGCAGCCAGCCCCTGGGGCTGCTTTCACTGTATCATTTAGTCTTAGTAGATACTCTACATAGCTAGAAATGTAGATGTATATTTAGATGTATGTCTATGCATGCTAATATATACATATACACCTAATGACATGTATACATATACATATATGTCTATACACATATGTAGGCATACATGACTTTACTATGCATTCATATGCATCTGTATTTTATAGATTAAATAACTGCAAATATACATACATACATATATATATATACACACACACACAAATATATATAAAATACATACATTTTTTTTTTGGAACTGGCTGCCCAGGGAGGTGGTAGAGTCATCATCCCTTGGAGGTGTTCAAAAAACATGTAGACATGGCACTCTGGGAAATGGTTTAGTAGCCAAGGTGGTTAGGCTCAATGATCTTAAATATCTTTTCCAACCTAAACAATTCTGTAATTCTCTACCCATATATACATATACATCTTATTCCCACCTAAGCTGGTGTTTTGGTTCTGACACTGCTGTACCACGTTCNGGCATACATGACTTTACTATGCATTCATATGCATCTGTATTTTATAGATTAAATAACTGCAAATATACATACATACATATATATATATACACACACACACAAATATATATAAAATACATACATTTTTTTTTTGGAACTGGCTGCCCAGGGAGGTGGTAGAGTCATCATCCCTTGGAGGTGTTCAAAAAACATGTAGACATGGCACTCTGGGAAACGGTTTAGTAGCCAAGGTGGTTAGGCTCAATGATCTTAAATATCTTTTCCAACCTAAACAATTCTGTGATTCTCTACCCATACATACATATACATCTTATTCCCACCCAAGCTGGTGTTTTGGTTCTGACACTGCTGTACCACGTTCTGCTCGGCCCTATGATGATGACATAGTCTTTCATGGAGTTAAGCTCCATGTCTTGGATGGTTTTTAGCCTTTTTTTTTTCTTTTAAGCCACCTGTCTCTGGAGTTGATCCCTTGAGCCTTACACCTGACAAAGCCTCTGGGCTTACTGTGACTCAAACAGTACATTCATAATATAATTAGCTTTCCTAAGCATATTTTTGATGATTTTTTAACATAAGCAGCTCTCATTTCATTGACTATAGCTGCAGAGTACTTTTACAAAATTTTAATTAGAAACCTAGCAATTATGATATTAACTTAAATTATAGCATATTAACTTATAATCTTAATGTGCCTTAATGACAACAGCAACAAAAACAGACATGCATAAGAAAGTACAGTGAATTACTCCACAGTACAGATAACATGCTCTTTCAAGAGACAAGCTGGGAGAGGCAGGCCCATTGCCAGCAGGCAGAATTTTTATACAAAGCATATAAAACTCTTTTTCTGGTTTCCTTTTATTTTCTTCTTTTTAAACAACTACTCCTTCTCACTTTCTCAGTGAACTCCATGCCTCTGTTTTATGGTGTAGCAGGCCTGGCTTTGCAAAGTTTCATTCTTCTGCTCTGCTGCAGTACCAGAACCATAACTATCTGTGTGAATAAGGCATTTTCTCCATGAACACGCCTAATTGTTAGAGTTGGTCTACCAGATGGGTTGTAAAACACATTGAAACAACTCCACTCAAAGGATATTATACTCCTGAAGCTGTGTTTGTTTTATTATAAGCTCAGCTATCTCAGTAAAAAAACATAGAAATGCTGTCTACTTCTGAAGCAAACTGACATGTGAAGCCATGCTAGATCTCTGCTGAAACAGACCTTAATTTATTGCTCTCCCTAAATATCAAAGGGGCTCAAAGAGGAGCTGTATCGCTTTGGTCTTTTTAACTGAAAGATGTTGTGGGTGATGAAAAGCCCACGTAGTTTCAATTTGTCATCTGATTGATGGACATTAGATGGTTTTCTTCCCACAAGCTGATTCCAACCCTTCCCTGGTCCAGCTCCTGCAATCTCAGCAGCAGCCCTGCAGGGGGTGAGGAGCACCTTTGTAGCTGATTTTAATCTTCTACTCTCAGCAAAGAAAGCCCTACAAACTTCAGTGCTCAACAGGAAGCAGAGCATCTGGAGGAGTGCTTCTAGGGGGAACCTCGTGACAGGTGACAGGCCATAGGCACGACAACTCACACACACTCACCCATGCCAGAGCTTACTGCTAATGCCATAAACATCATGTCAAAACCATTTCAGACTAGGCCTTACCAGCAATAACAATACCCTTTAAGGATAAAATGATCTGCTGCACAAATGTTATGCAATGCAAGAACATAGAATCATAGAATCAACCAGGTTAGAAGAGGACTCCAAGATCATCCAGACCAATCTATCACCCAGCCGTTTCCAATCAACTAGATCATGGCACTAAGTGCCTCATCCAGGCTTTGCTTCAACACCTCCAGGGACAGCAACTCCACCACCTCCCTGGGCAGCCCATTCCAATGGCAAATCACTCTCTCTGTGAAGAAGTTCCTCCTAACATCCAGTCTATACTTCCCCTGGCACAACTTGAGACTGATGATGCAAGGTTAAGCAATTTATTCACCTACATCCAATTAGTAGGTCTCACAATTGTCACAAGTAGGAAGAAAAGTAAACAGATTTCTGTACCATAGAAGTGACCTCAGCTCTTCACATGGAACTCATGGCCTTCTCCTTTTCTACAGTGTGATCTTCCTGTCTAAAGTCAATCATTACATTTTCCCAAAAAGCTCACACTTGATCTGACTTCAAAAAATGTACTGCGCTTACTCTCAGGAAAATGCATAGGTGAGATGGGAAGAACAGCACTGACTCCAAACAGCTACCATCTGCAGTCAGCATTTTATTCCTTCAGTACCTGAGAAACTGTAATTATCCCTGTAAAATACAATTAGCATCCACATTATGACTTGTCAAACACCACCCATAAGAGAAAAGCTAAGCAGAATTTTTGAACTGATTTTGTACAGACTTTCCTGTCAGTCTTTACACAGCTTCCTTATTATTACGTTTTTGCTATAACTTGTATGAAACATTTAGCATTCAAAACAGATCCTTTTTAACCTTTTGCCCAATTTAGCGCCTTCTTTTTTTTTTCTTTTTTTTTTTTTAAAAAAAAAGAAGGGGAGATGGAAAGAGAGAGAAACCCTTTAAGTGCCCTGTGCCTGGGTTCCTTCAGTATGCAGGCTGTAAATGTTTTACTTTGATTTGAGATACATGACAATAAATTAGGGGACATTTATCAAAGCTGCTTTGTTGCATTGCTGACAAAAGCTGCTTTTTGCATAAATTACTGCATTATACAAATACACTTAGCAGGATCCCGTTTCTTTGATGTTAGTGGAGGAGATTTATGTCCAATGGAGTTTTTATTTATCTGCCCTGTTCACCTCAACAAGGGCAGGACATATTCCTCAATTAGTTCCATACCCCTAGAAATGACATATATATCTCACAACTAGAAGCACAAAAACTAAACAAAACAAAACAAAAAGGCAAGTGCGCTTTTTCTGCAAGTCTAAACTACTGTACAGCGTAAAAAGTAAATATTAGGCTGGAGCTGAAGCTTTGAAATCTTTCTTCCCAGACTGCTTTGAAAACTATTTAAATAAGCTAATTTTGACAAAACAATATTCCCTTTGCAGAAAAGTTTTTCTAGACTTCATTAAGAGACTGAATAAATACAAGTCCATTTCAACAAACACTCAATAGCCAAATAAAGAGGCTAAAAGAATAGATTCCCTGAGCAGTAACCCTCTCTGGAACTGTATTTATGCTAAAATCTCTTTTGATTAATATCTAATAAACTAATACAGGCCATTGTAGGCTAAATGGTGGATTAGAGTGGCTAAAAAGAAACTTGTCAAGTGAATAAATTGGTTAAACAGTTGCACTACTTGAATAAATACAGAATCTCTTGAAAGCCATTTCTGAGCACTATTCTTCTGTCACTCACCATCTCCATACCTCAGTTTACACATAATTTACTTTGTCCCCAGGTTGGTGGTTCCAATGCAGCCAGGGCTGTTGGTGACTTGGAGCTGGAGCTCTTGCTATACAACACCCTGAAATCATTCTGGAGAACTCTTTTCTGTCCCGGGTCTAAAAAGAATAGGAAACAAAATGCAGAAAATTCGTATTGCCCTCCCCTTATAATATATACACTTTTTAAAGTCTCTTCTAACCCAAAACACTCTATGATTCTAGGTCTGACAGTCTTCAGCGTGCTAATCAATGCCAGTGCATCACTGAACAAGACCACATGGAGGAGGTGCTCTGTATTGGAGACTACTAGTTACAGCCCAAATGTTGCTGGAACTTTAAGCTGTGCCAGAGAAATTAAATCTTTGCCAATGAGAGGGATGAATCACCTCAAGCAGACTGTTTGGAGCATTGCCCTTCCCCTCTTTAGATGGTCTCTTGCCAACACTGGAGAGAAGTCTCTACATCTCTGGAGCCCTCCGTTGAACCTAAAAGACCTGGTTCCTCTCATAGTTCACATTTTCTTTACTTCCTCTTGCCAGGCACTTTTTTTCATCACAATATTTTTGCCAAAATGACTTTGAGCTTTTGTTCACTCATGTCTATGCAGTTGAGGTCTTCAACTTATAATAATATTTATTTTTAAAGTCTAAAATAAAGTTCATTAGCAAAGCCTTCATATATTTGAAGGAAAAGATATTCTCACATGTTAATATTTAATTTCCTTTTAAATCAAATCACATCCTTTTTTCAAAATTCAAGAGGAAAGTTATCTCCTTTCTCTTCCATCCACTCCAAGAGGGGGAAAAAAAAAAAAAGAGATAGAGAGAGAGATCCTTGACCATTTAACAAAGATAGAAAAACAATAACATTATACAAAAGTAGGTTTTCATTATTCAGGCAGCTCTGGGGAACGGATTCCACTCAGTGCATTTCAATGATCCCAGGCAATGGATTACTATCGTAATTTGTCCTTAAAGTCTGTATAATTGGCTTACTTAGCCACCTGTTTGGAATAGTTACCATGAAAACAGTGGGCTTGCTGCATTTCTGAGAGCAAACCTTTCATCCTTCCTTCCACCTTGTTCTCCCATTCTGGCCATTATAACACATCAAGCAACGCTTAGCACAGATTCAAAAATTACCTTTCAGCCATTCAACGTCTATTTTAACTAATCAGGAAGGAACTGCAAAGTTATAGAAGTAAGATGCTAATCAGGGCATTTACTCACTGTCAGGTCTGTCTGTTCCTGGGTGAGTGCCAATTTATTACATCCCACTGCATGTATAATAATGGGGGAAAATATAAAGAACGATACAGGTTTAATGTGTGCAAATAGACAGACACTGTGCACCCCTCTAGCTGAATTACATCAACCAATTTCACATTAAGAAGTTCCATTTAAAAAGTAGTAAAATTAAGAGAGGTAATTCAGCCCAGGACTTTGAAAATGTTGTCCATTCTTACAGAAGAAAAAAAATATATATCCATCAGAGTTAAAGGCGGGAGCTGCCATTTAGCACCACTTACCACATTACAAAACTACTCCATTTTAAAGCACTGGAGCACCCTTTGTTGCCTGCCCACGAGTCAGATTTCTTTCCCCAAGACTGATGTCAAGTATTTCTGCAGGATAGCAGATTCTGAGAAATGGAAGGGTTCAGCAGCAGAGTGTAATTAGCACTCTCTAAAACTGGAGCTACAATGTAAACAGCTCGAGTCTTCATTGCACAAAGCAAACAAACAATCCCAGCTGAGAATTCCCTGGCAGGGCTCGAGCAAATACGGCCAGCGCTGCTGACTGCTGTTATTGCTATGGTTGCTTAATCTAAATAGACAGCAGCATGTAAAAATGTAAATATTTGATATTTGTTAATACAGTCCTAAGTTATTGCTCTAGCTGGCTGGTTTGGTTTTCATGTGGAGGAACGCCTATGTGCAAGCCGCTCTTCATAGATTTCAGTCGAGGAGTATTTTTAAGAAGCCATTATCTAAACTGCTGATGTAATAAGGCACCGCTATATGAAATACACTTAATAACTCAACTTTAGTTATTTATTGTGAACGAGGGTGCATTCTCCTTGATTCCATTTCCCAGCAAAATATAAGTGGAGCTTTCATCATGAGTGCTTGAATTTATGGCAAGCAGACCAAGTGACATTAAGAAAGCCACACAATCCCTTCATTCAGGCTTTAATAAGGAAGCCAAGGAAAAATTATCCAAGCTGGTTTGTGGGTGACAGCACAAGAACTTTTTGGAGTCAGAAAGTTAGCACGGAGGCTCCCTGTCAGCCCATTAAAAAGCAAGGTTGGCATTCCCAGATATTGGAACCATGTGTGCAGAGGAATTTTTCTTCTGGTAAGACATTCCAAATATTGTCCCAGAGCCAAACACTTCGGTGTTAGACTAATTTAAGCAGTATGTTGGAATCAGCTCTCAGGACTTTGATCATATGGAGATCGTTTGTTACAAATTGAACTAACCCAGTCTCTATTTCTGGTGGATCAGAACTATGGATTTGTTGAATTAAATGCCTCATTTAATGCAGTTTGCACATGAAAAGAAAGCTGCACTCAGGAATCTGATAGTGAATTTTTCACCTAACCAACAGGTCTACTTTTTTATTACTTTTAAACCTAATCCATACTCAGTCCACACTGTTCTTAATAAGCCTGAGGCTGTTTGGAGTGAAGGTTTAAATCAGCTCGTATGTTATGGGGGGAAAGCATCACTGAATTATCAAACCGTGTAATAAGGAACACATTTGAATCCAATTCAAGAAATAATTTTATGAAGAAAAATAAATTAGTCCTTGGTTGTTATTTACCATCCAAATAGCACAGTGCTCTTTCATGACAGCAGTGGAGGAAAAGCTGAAAAATGATTTTGCAGATGTACAATTTTCTCCCTGCCTCTCATTGCTGTCCCCATTTTTGCAGCTGAACTATTGTGAGGGTTAAAAGTGCACAAAATAAAGCATTTCCACATATGGCTGCACTTTCTTTTCATTTCTTGAAGTTATAATGTCTTTAACTGTTGATAATGATATTATAAACTGTCATTTAGTGCATTTTGAGTATATTAAATACATGAAACAAAGATGTGTAGGTCCAGCTGGACTCTGATCAGAAACACTGAGATCTGATTCACCAAAAGTGCAGATATGTATGTGCAGGAGCGTTGTGGAACAGGCAGAAAGTAGCTGTAGCAGTAATAGAATAGAATAAAACAAAAGAATTTGGTGTCAACTGAAAGCGAGGTATCCAAATGATAGCTAACAGCTGATACACAGTGAACTGATACAGGACTTGAATATATCACAGTTCTTTGCCCTAGAGAGCTCAGAATTTACACCATTTTCAACACATTTTCATGTGAAGCCTAATGCAAAAAGGGGAACACTTACAATTCATAGGAATCCTTTATTTTGGCCCCATGGGAATCTACATAACAGAGCTTATCCTGAAGGAAATGGATGGGCACACCTGTTTCTGCCCAGAAGGGACAAAATCACAGGAACATCCTGGTTGGAAAAGACCCCCCAGGGTCATCAAGTCCAACCATTATCCCTACTCTGCAAAGTTCATCCTTAAACCATATCCTCAAGTACCACATCCAAATGACTTTTAAACAGAGTTGGTGACTCAAGCACCTCCCTGGGCAGTCTATTCCAAAGCCTGACTACTCTTGCTGGGAAAAAATGTTTCCTAACGTCCAGTCTAAACCCACCCAGTCACAGTTTGAGGCCATTCCCTCTTGTTCTATCACTATTTACCTGTGAGAAGAGACCAGCAGCAGCCTCTCCACAACATCCTTTCAGGTAGCTGTAGACAGCGATGAGGTCTTCCCTCTGCCTCCTCTTCTTCAAACTAAACAGATGTCTCCAAATTCACAGCTTCAAAAGCACCCTCTAGCTGACTTGAAAACCTCTGATCTGTGGATGTCATTTTGGAAGACGTGTTTGACTGGTTTAGCAAAGAGATAATAGGCCTTGGTATAAATAGCCTCAGCCCCTTGGTGCTGTTACAGGCACATCTGGCGACTGCAGCTGGAAGAAGAATCAACCTGAAGGGGGAAAACAAGAATCAAATCAGACATAAGCCCTGAGCAAGACTCTTCCTTCTGAATAATCAAGACCTTTGTTTGGTCTTCGACACAGCAATAGAAAATAGTGACATGCAAGTACCTTGAGCTTGATAAAAGTAAGCTCAGTCCTTGGCTCATGATATTTCCACCGTATTATTCCAAGTGCTAAGGAAAATGGTCTGAGCCTACACTGTCCTTGACCAGGCCATGCAGAGTCAACCACAAGATTGATGCAGACCAGTCAGACAAGGAAAGGAATAAGTGTGTTCTTTGCTCCAAACCCCAGCCTGAAGGGCAAAGGAAGGCTCTCCCGTGGAGGCTGTTCCTTCTGTCCCTCATGGCATGCACAAAGTAGAGTTCATCCTTCATAACGAAAAGGGGAAACTGTTCCTTTAAAAAAAAAAGAAAAAAGGTATAGAGCAGATACTGATTTATACACACACACACACACATATATATATTTTATTGGCAAATAAAGAAAGATCAGATCTTTAATGAAAGCAGGATGGGTTTGGGAGGTGAACTTGAGCTGAACTCCCCAGATTTTCATGGAACTTCAATTAAAAGAGTTTCAGAGAAGTTGCTGAAAGCCAAGCACTTGCTGTTGAGAGCTTAATTTAAAATGAGAAGCATTTTTACGCCACATTTCCCAGTGAAGTCCCAGCCCTGATCCTAATTACGTTTGGAGGTTTTTTATAATGAAAAGTTTTTTTTTTTCCTTTCTTAAATAAGCTGTGTAGCAACGTATATAAGTTTTATCCCCTAGGTGTTAATGACCAGTGCACATGTAGCAGTTACAGTGACAGAAGTGCCCATCATTATTGTGCAAAAAATCTACCTTCTCCCCTCTAAAATGAGTGGTCATATTTCAGTTGGCTTTTGTCATCATGTACAGTATATAAGGATTTAAGTGCCTGATAAATGCTGTAACTAGGGGGGGGAAAGTGGCTTTAGGTAAAGGAGTGAAATCTGGCTTCAGAAAACAAAACAGAACAAAGTAATTAAATATAACGATGATTGTTAAATTTCTGCTTCTCAGCTTCTTATGCAGTCTGAAGAATAGAGGGATAATACAAAGCCCCACTGTGGGGCCATTTTGCATGCCACTGAAGTTATACAACTCAATCCTTGAGCTTTGCTTTGCAAATGTATCCCTTGCTTGATCTGATGCACTGCAATCCATTTGGAGCACCAGATTCTGGGTGTGAAGACTAACCAACACAGAAGAGTGGATGCCAGAGTGTCAATGGCCCCAAAACATTAAGGGAAATTATTTTGGTTTAACCCAGTACCAGGAAATAAATTACTACAGAAGCCATTTAAATAACACTTTACTGCATAATGAAATGGGATGGAACAGAAATTATTCTGCAATGGTTTTAAGTAATAATGGGGAGAGATGTGCCTAAAATAACAAAATCCAGCACTGTGTCAGGGACACAGTTACCAAGACAAACTTCATGTGCTGTGAGGCAGAACTTCTCTCTCTGCCCAACTTACCTGCAGTGTATTTAAACAATAACAAATCTGCAAACTATAGCCAAGCTGTTGGTTCTGTCATGTAAGAAACAAGCACTAAAGTTTCATGGTCTCACATGCAAATGGCAACCATAAGACTAGAAGGCCTTGATCCAATTAAAACATTAATTTCTCATATTTCTTCTAGTTTTCATTTTACTCTGATCGTTTCTTCTGTCCTCACTGTAGATCAAAGACTTTTAACTTACTTCAGAAAAGATAAAACCAAACTGTCCTCAAAGACTTCTCAGATTCCTTCCCTTTCCAGATGCTTGTGAGGAGCCTCAAGAGGAGTTCTTCCTTCTGTCACTCTTCTGGAAGATCAGCCATGTCCTACTGCCTCCTCTGATCTCATTCCATTCAACAACAGTGGGAAATAAAAAAAAATTTTAAAAAGAAGAAGATAGTAAAGTTAGTTTGCTAGGTTGTCTCTTAGTGGGACTGAAACATGGTCTTAAAATTATCTGAATGCTCAGAATATTCTACCATCTCATTGTTCACTCTCCATGAGAGTGGCCCTCACTCAGGGCAGGCCCTGTCGACATTTCAATGTGAGAGTATGAGGGAGCAGCCAGCCATTTCCAGATCAGTATTGTGCGACTTGGTTGATGGTTAATGAGAAGCTCCTACCACAGCCTCAGATTGAAAGATGTCCTTTTAATGTTCATAGCCATGTCTCCATGACCAGATGGCAAGCAGGACAAATGTGACAGGACTCTGGACATGGGTATGGCTGCAGCTCTTCTCAGTTGACCAAAACACTCAGTTTATGCTGGTTGGAGGTCTACTGATGGAGCAGGAGACAGACAGTGTGACGTGGACGGACAGCATCTCCTCTCACATACAGCCTGCCCAGCAACAGCTGTTACACCTGCAGAGTGGTGGTATACCACATCAGATCTCTGCACAGTGTCCTCGAGAGATTTTGGGTTCATGCTGGAGGGTCCACCACTGGAATTGACATACCATTGTCCTAGGACAAGCAGTTAATAGAGGAACAGCTAATTTGGCAGTAGTTAGAGGAAACAGCTTGTGAGCCAGTGCTTCCCCCTCAGTCTGCTGCACAGGCCTGAGCTAGCACCACTAAACTAGGCTGATCCCAAGATGTCCATCCTTTCCAGGTAACATAAACCTTCCAACTGACATTTCCAGACTGCTGAAAGAGAGAAATCAAAGCAGATTTTTCTCTCTGCTCATACCTTCCTTCCCTTTGCATTGTTTCCTATTTTACAAAGAGGCTAACTCTATTTAACACACCAGATGCAATAAATGCTTTGTTTTCTCTAAATAAGAAAGAAAATGGTTGCCCACATTTTTATAGGAAGCCATCAATCTTTCCCAAAGTGACTTACTGTACTGAAGAAAATAAACATTACTGTGTATGTAAAGCAGAGCAGAAAGGCTGCACACATAGGCAAAGCTCTGTTTTCTTTAGCAGTAGCAACATATTAAAGACAAATGTAGTCCACTGGAAGTGACATAAATAAGTGGATTTCCCATCTGAAACATTGTTTTTAGCAAGAGAAGCTTTTAATCCCCTTAAGTTCATTTCTAATCTGTCTTGGAAGTGCTTGTTTAAAGAATATTACATTAATATAAAGGATTTAATTTATTAAAACTAAACAGCAGCCAGCATACTACTAAAGAATATCTTGTAGGCAGTACTCTCCCAGATGAATAAAGCTGGTACAGGTAGAAAAAATGGCACGAACACTTGGCGCAGCATTCATTAAAAATTCACACATTATGTGCCTGCGCTCTGCTGCTCACTCTGCTTTTCCCAATAAAGCAAACACTTTAGAATTCATAATACCTCTTTATCCCATGTGCACAAGTGACCTCCTCTCCTCTATGCACCTAGCAAATGAACAAGTACAAAAGGGAATAGAGTAAGCAGAAAACTAAACATGCCCTCTCTTACCCAAGAGCATAAAAAGAGGGCAAGCAGAGGTTCTCTGAAGGGTTTATAGCAGCCTCTACCAAGATGCCAGAGCTCTTGCTGCCCATCAGTTTTGGCTGGTGTGTGCCGCATAGACAGCATCAATTATATAGGTCATCAGTTGATTAATTTTAAGGTGCCTTTCTTAGAACAGCAGTTGAAAGAAACAAAAGGTGCCTTCAAACTACATTCAAATCACTCAGCTGCAAGTTTGGCAGATTATTTAATAAGCTACAATAAGTCAACCACCAAATGATAAAATGGCTTTCTTGTCTCTTCCTGAGAGTATGAAGATGTCTCCGTGTTTCTGGTAGTCCACCTTGAGACATCATGAGCCATCTCCCTGGTTTCTCTGTGAGTGCTTCACTATGTAAGGTGGTTTCCAAGCACAGTAGTTTCAAACAAGGCCCCAGAGATCTTTTAATCCTACACCCCAGTCATGGAAGAGACTTGCAGAAATGTTGTGAAAAAGGAGCAACCAACTGGCTTGAGGGAAGTTTAGTCTTCAAGGAACAACCTCCAGGTTCAAAAGTGTACCATTATGCATAAGGCCTGTTTTCTGAACTGTGCAGTTCAATACAGTATAGATTTTCAGCCTTTTTTCCCCTCGTGTCTTGCCAAAAGAGATATTATTTATGGAGAAAATTCTGCTTTGCTACGGCATGGTGAATATGTTGTGACTCATCTTACATTACACCCATTGATTTTGTCTGAAGTCACAACGGAAGCATGCTGTTGCAAATGAGATCAGCATTTGGTCACATACTGTTATTGCACAGGATCTTATAAGAAATCACACATGACGTAGTTTCTGTGTGCTTTAATAATGGCCAGCAGCCATACTGCCTCCATTTCAAGCCCACATACCTTAAGTCAAATAAGGTCAAGATTGGTCAGTGCTGGAAAGTCTCCAAAGCAAGCCATGAAGCAGGCAGAGGTATTATGCAGAGATTAAGCTTTTAAAGCTGCAGAAAAACATGTTCATGATGAGCCAGGCAGTAGGTGTTTTCTGTGAGGCAGTTTTGGATGAAATGGTGGTGCTGACTGAACACTCCCTAACCAGTCTGACCTAAAAAAGAGCCAGCAAGTCTACATGCTAGCTAAGTAAATCTATTGTCATGCTATCACAAATATGCCGCCATGGCAGACACAGTGGTACCCATATGTGGTTGTATGAGTAGAAGGAGGAATGGCTTTCTCAGAATCTTGCAAAAGAGAAAGTGTCTGTGAATCTGGAGGTCTTTCACAGGGAACCAGTGTGCTCTGGGTCTTATACAGGTGCACATTTTAACACAGAAAGCAAGAACAACAAAAGTACTTCTTCAAGGGAAAAAAAAGTAATAAATAAATTACTAATACAAGCAACAACAGTCTCTAGTAGGAAATCCTTTTTCTTCCCTGTATTCTTCCCACCATTTTGGATGGTGCTGCAGCACAGTCAAGTGGCACCTACTGACATTTTTGTTCTGGGTAAAAGCCCATGAAAATATTAAAGCATGAACAAGTCATCAAGTCAGTTTATGAATCAATATACAGATTTCTTCCATGCCCATAGCTGATTTCCATAACCACGAGCGTGCTGAAATCCTGTCTTGATGCCAAATCAATTTTTCTTATATATGAACATCACAGCTACTTGAGAAAGGGAATCTGTGCCAAAACCTCACGCTCTTAACTAATTATTTCTGTGACTCCCTCCTTGCAAAGCACAATGACTGCCACATAAATACGCCACATAAATAGGCACACTTCCCACAGGTTCAGCCTGAGTGCAGCAGCATCCCTGACAAGCTCATCTTTCCGAACTCCAGACAGCCTTTGTCACAAAAAATAGTTCTGCTTTTCCCAGGACTATTTTTCTGCTGTGAAGTACTCAAGCACTTTTCATCTCAGGATGGGCAGCCAGAAGAGTATGGAAATTTGCAGCTCAGCATAGAAGCAGCCTGCAGAGAGAACTGTTGTCTAGCATCTGCTTTTGCTGGTCTTGTTTAGTGTCCCTCTGCCCTCCTGTGTGTCCTCCTTTCGTGACATCCCAAGAGACATATTTCCTCAAAGAAGAAAAACCTGTTACAACTCCTTCTGGACTCAAACGTATTGTTAACATCAATGTTCACTTAGTTCTTAGATTTATAGAATAATTTGGGTTGGAAAGGACCTTTTAAGGTCATCTAATCCAACCCCCCTGCAGTGAGCAGGGACTTACTTTTGTGATCTTGGAGATTTGATCTTCATCTAGATCAGGCTGCTCAGAGGCCAGTTCAACCTGACCTGGAACATTTCCCAGGGCTGAGGCATCTACCATTTCTCTGGGCAACTTGGGCCAGTGTCTCACCATTATCACTGTAAATTTTTTTTCTAGTCCAAAACTCTTTTACTTTAAAACCATCAGCCATTGTTCTGCCACAACATGCTCTGCCAGAAAGTCTACTCCCATCTTTCTATACCCCTTTAAGTACTGAAAGGCTGCAATAAGGTCTGACTAGAGCCTTCTCTTCCCAAGTTAGAATGATCTTAGCCCTCTCAGCCTGTTCTCATAGCAGAGGGGTTCTAACCCTTGGATCATTTTTGTGGCCTCCTCTGGACATGCTCTAACAGGTTGCTATCTTTCCTGTGCTGAGGGCTCCAGAATTGGTCACAGCTTTGCAGGTGGGGTCTCACCAAAGAGAGGTAGTCATTGATCGGTAATTTGTCCCAAAGACTTTAACCCCTAATTTGCCTGGATCATGGAAAGAAATTATACTGCTGCAAAACTCTGCTACAATTCCTTTGCCACGCAGCCTGCCCCTTGGGCAGGGGCATGCTGCTGATAGAATAGCCTGATGCTCACAGCAGCTGATCTGCTCCATGAATTCACTGCAGGGTCTTCCTCTCACCCAGTCCAAAGCTGCTGTCTGTGGCAGTGGCATGAACACAACACTTCATGTAAATGATTTCCAAGTGGAGGTACTCATTATTAACACAGACAGTTCTGAAAGCAAAAGCAAACAGCATTTAGCAGCAAGAACTATTAATGAGAGTGTCATTGGGGAATTCATTCTGCAAACCACACGGCAATTTGCGGGGCTTTTCCTTGCAAAGATTCTTGAAGCAGATGTTGTGCAAGTACCACTGATGAGGAGCAGCCAAAAAGTGGAATTACAGTACTGAGCCTGCACAAATGACTACATAGAGAGGAAGGTGAGGTGTTGTCAGGGCAGCAGGGCCTGAGGAGGTGTGGGTTGATATTGCCGGACTAACAGTGTGCTGATGTAATGAACTACAACTGCACAATAGGAACAGCACTGGGGTAGGTGATGGTTGGGTCTCCGTTCCAGCCTCCAGACATCATTGGGCTTTCTGGACTTCAGGCACCATTATGCATCTGTATGTGTAGGCATGAGGAGCAGTATGTAACCTAGTTTTTCGAGGTTGCCTTTCAATCAGCAAGTCTTGTTAAAAGAGCATGAAGTCAGTGATGGGATGACAACTCCTAGGGGATGTCCTAAATACCTGTTTCTTGGTATTTCTTCATATTTTGACAGTTTCCAAATATCTCAAAAAACACAGAAATCAAAATCATAAATACAATATAACATATGTTATAACATATAAGACACTAAATGTTATCATATTTTCTTGTTAATATGTTTGTTAATTCCAATTGATAGTTAAAATCACATGTACCATATATTATATTATATTAAATATAAATAATTGTATATAAAACCCTACCCTACAAAGGAGGTAAGGAGGACAGGAACCCTTTTCTCCTCTTCTTGAGAAGGCAGGGGCAAAACTGATCTTGGCCAATTTCTCCATTTCTCCTCTCCAACAGGCCCTGCAGGAGCATGCAGAACAGCCAGCTAAACTGCCCCAGCTGTTTTGAAGAGAAAAGGGAGACTGTTAAAGAAAAAATAATATGCCTGTCTTTCAAAGGCGGCAGCAGCAGCAGCTTCTGTCATTGAAAATAAAGTGGATACAGAAAAGGGAAAAAAATCCCTCCCTTGAGATCCCCCTTAATATGTACTTTTATTGAACATTCTCCTGGCCTCCAACAATCCCACTGCCTACAGCTTGAGCTCTTAGCTACCTTTCCCCATGTACTTCACTTGAGAAAGAACAAATTTTCATCATTTCAAGCACTAGCAGTAACAAGAAAAGGAAATGTCCTCCTCAAATGTCTGCCAAATTACTATATACTTAAGTTACAAATTAAATATATTATGCAAAAATCTGGATCACTCGTATAATGCAAGAGGACAGAGTGCATTCCAGGCTGCCTGATAACATGTTCATCCCCTGAAGAAGGTCTGCAGGAAAACTACCTCTCTCTTTTGTAAGGCCTGGGGAACATTGTGTAGTGTGCTTCACCAATGCACTTACAGGAGAGAACGCGGTGCAAAGAGAAAGTAGACACTCAGTGGTGTATGCACTGCTTGAGTTGAGACTAGAGTCCCTGTGCACCAAAAATCAACTGAGAGCAGACTGTTTCTGTGCCACAGCTGTGCAACACGACACTGGATATTGCAACACTAATTCTATCCTTCCTTCTGGTGCTCTGGAGCCTTGGAACACCACCCAGGACATGCTGGTACCTTGAGCATCAGTGGAGCTCTGAGGGTCAATCTGAGCATATATAAACAGGCACTCTAGTGCTCTCTCCTAATTTACAGAAACACTTCACCTCATTGATGACAAGGTTTCCAGGAATTGCAGCTCTGTCACCTACATCAGTCCCAAGGCACATCGGAGCTAGGTGCTAAATTCTTGCATGAAGAAGATTATCATTTTCCCTCTCTGCCCTGCCCCAGCTGAGCTGCGGTACAAGAAACAGTGTAGCCATCACACACCACAAAGCAAACCCTCTGCAGATTCCTTTTGGGGAGAGAATGGGAAAAATGAAGTTTGAGACCGTGCCCTCCGCTGTGATAAGGCTGAGCCTTTACCAGAGCTGCTGCCAAAATTGTTCATGTTCCCTGGCAGAGCAAGCAGTCCAGGACATGGCTAGGGGATGACAGGGAGTTACATACTCACAAAATAGCTTCATATGGACTGTAAAAGCCATAACGCTCAAGGACTGCAACGGTACAAACAGTACACATCTTACCCCACATAGCTGTTTTTACACCTTTTGTGTCAGATCAAGCACATAGAATCATTAAAGTTGGAAAAGACCTCCAAGACCCTTAAGTCCAACCATCAACCTAACATCATCATGGCTACTAAACCATGTCCCATGCCATATCTACATGTTTTTTGAACACCTCCAACACCTGACTCCTCTTTCAGTAAAGACTTTTTTTCCTAATATCCAACCTAAACTTCCTCCAGTGCAGCTTAAGGTCAATTCCTCTCATTCTATCACTTGGTATTAGGGAGAAGAGACAGACTCCAATCTCACTATGACCTCCTTCCAGGCAGCTGTAGGGAGCAATGAAGCCTCACCTCAGCCTCCTCTTTTCAAGACTAATAATCCCATCTCTCTCAGCCACTAAAACATTAATGAGACCCATTGGTCCCAAGCTCCATACATCAACCCATGACTTCTCAGAGAAGGAAATTATGAGCAGTTGTTTCCAACAGACAGGTAGTGCCATTTTGTAACATCATTCTGCCCTTAGCAAATATAATCTAAATACCTAAACAGGTATTAAAACTGCAGACAGGACAGGGTGTGCCTATGTAACAAATTCATAGCTTTTATGGGTACTTGACACATCAGTATACTAATCCTGTTATAGTCTAATGCCTAATTCTTGATCTAATGGATAACATTAACTATATCAATGGTTATTTCTTAATGATTCTTAATGATAAAGACTCAGGGAGAAAAATATCACCCCACACTTCTTACTTGTGGATGTTTGGTTTTGGCCTTGGAGCTGCAAAACTGGAATGTTTACTGCGAGTCAGAATTTACTATATGCTACCTCTGTTCTCTAGTTTATATAAAGAGATCACAACCTCCTCTGGCACCATAAATAACCATTCTTCTACAGCAGCAGAGCCAGGCAAAATGGGCAAAACCCATCAAAATTACTAACTAAACAAGCAGAAGGAGTTATTAAAGAGTGCTTAAGCTCCCACATGTTTATTTTCAGTGATCTCTACTCTGAGCACTGCCTTGGCTCTCACAAAGGGCCAGGACATGGATTGTGTTCCCATTAAACAATGTCCTGTCATCAAGCTGAGACACAGCATAAAATGTATGATTAATTATCTCTTTGACATAATTATATATCACAAGAAAAAAAAAGAGAGACCACATCAGAGAAATTACTCTGCTCACAAGAAGTATAACAGCAGAAGTCATAAATGTTTCTAATTCAATGAAGCTGAAATTTTTTGGGTTTTCCCAGTAGCATTCATCTGGTTTCACCAACAAAGCCATACATGAACTATTTGGTCAGTACAGCTGAAATTCTAATAAATACAGGAGGAGGCAATGTTTTTATTAAGAATAAAATTAATTAGCCTGTACTTCATCAGCAAATCAAGTGTTTGCTTCAACAAAAGCTTCACTCAGAGCTTGCTTGACAACCTCATGATCCAGCTCCAATGTAGTTTCCATACACAAGCTGTGAAATCATACTTATGTCTTTGGTTGTCTTTCATTGTGTCTTGTGGGTGGAGGAGCCAGCCACGGGCTCAGCAGGTGGTGTCTTGAGGGCCTGATCCATAGCTTCCAGGTGAGAAGAGAGAGAAGTGGCTTGATAAGAAATTATTTTCTCAGACCTCTCTGCAACAGACTGCAGAGACACCAGGTGTGAAGGAAGGCAAAATTATGGACTTCTTGAAGGAGAAGAAGGGATGTATTGATAACTTCCAATCTTTTTATGCTGTCTACAGCAAAGAGTGAGAGGTTTGGGAACTGCTTACAAAGCTTGTGTGACTTACTAGACTGCCAAGTCCAGGATTATGTGGCACCTCTGGGCAAATATATTCCTGAGCTACAGATAAGGTATTGGATGGCCTGGGGAGATAGTGGAGGGGCAAGGCTATGGCAGAACTGTGATAAATGAGTTAAAAGATGGGAGCAGGAGCTCCAGGAACACATGAGGTTCTGCAGCTATGGAGCCTTCACTCCAGAAGAATTGATACCAGATGACTCAGCCATACAAATTTGACACAGATCACACTATGGACTTGTGACTGCTTCTACCAAATTAGATGCAGCACATGATGCAAGCTTGTGCCAGCTTCACCCATGCTGTTGAAAGAGAGACAATTAGAATGAACAGTCTTAAAGACAGCATGGAGCGTTCAACTGGCATCTATTCAAAGAGAAATGTTCTTCTCCCTAGACATTCCTTCTCCAAAACGGTGCACAAGCTTATACCTCTGATGGTAAGATATACTGGATTAATACTTTGCATTGCAGGACCGCAACATTTTCTATTCAGTAGCTGAAAGCATAAAGGCAGATGAGTTGTAGCACCATCAACAATTAGTGCTGAACCATGTGCAGGCCAAGAAGGACATGTGGTGCAATCCCATGGCAGAGGAGATCTGCTTTAGCAGCTGGAAAAAGAATGAAAGGGGACAAATTTCTAAGTGAAATCCAGGGCAGCAGATGATGTTGAAAAGTCTGACTTTCTCATGGGCCTGCTGTAGAAAATCAGTCTCAAACTCACACTGTACTGGTCACTGCGTCCCTTGAACTCCAGTTTGCAAAACTCTGAAGAAAATCAAAACACCACACATGAAAAAAAAAAAAAAAAAACAAACCAAAAAAAAACCAACCAGAAAAGCAGACCCCAAATCCAAACCTTCTGGCTGGTTCATTCGAGGCTATTTTTCATTCTACGTATCACTGCCACCAACGTCTTGCTTAGTCTTGAAGAAAACATTGTCATTCTGCAATGAGATGTTTCTACATCTACATCCATCATTGCCTGGTGTATCTTGACCTTAGTTAAAAGTTATGCTTTCTAAATTGTACTTTCATGTTGAGCAAGCCCTAAGGCTACACTGTTAAAAGTTTACATTGAGGAATCATTTATAATTGGTATGTTTGAGTTATGCCTGCTGCAAAGCCACCCAAAAGGGCAGTATTAATTAGTGATGGCTTACATATCGTCTAGACAATAAAAAAAGTAAATAATTCTACCTGTTTAAAAAGCTTTCAGTAGTTACCAGTTCTAACAAATGATACTGATATAAATTACTTTTTTTTTTTCTTAATGTAGCATGATTTATGACAAAGCTGCTCTATTTAAATTATTTATTTCCCCTTGAAATATTTTCATGGTATACACACAATGCTCAAATAAAAATATGCTTATTGTGAAATTGTGACAGCCAACAAACAAAAAAATCTTAATTAATTCCATTTGCTGTGGAATAGCTTGGTTGAAGGATTAAACAATAAATTTCAGTTTATTGCATAATGTCCTAAGTTTCACCAGAAAAGATTTGTTTTCATTTTGGGGTATGCAATGATGACAATTGCACACATGACAAGACTTCCCAGAGCTCTAGCAGACCCATAGCTGCATGTATTGTTCCAGAGAAATTGTTCCAGAAGGTGGTTCATCTGGGTTAGACTATGAGGGATCAAGCCCTTATTTCCAAACACGCTCTCCAAGTGCCTGACATAATTTTGCAGAGTCTTATTATACATGTCTTAATGAACCACTGGGGCTGATTTTATTTGTTCACAATGTCACTGCAAAGAGGTAGAGGAGTTTTGGATCACGACACATTGCAACAGATGATGTTATTTTAGTTCATAATTGGTGGTGACAAAGCCACAAAACAATAATAGTGTCTGGTTAATGTCAAGGAAAATATGATAGCAAAGGCTTTATCTTACATCTACCTTCATTTGGAAGCAGATTGCTTTGTCATCCTTGAGGAGATTGACAACAGATCACAGTTTCTGTATGGGTTTGGATCATAACATGCTCTCCACCCAGGACCACATATGTTGCAGTTTATCCTACAGTCACCCGATACCACAGAGGTCAGCATGGTAGGGGGGTGAGGAGGAAGAACTGACAATACAAAAATGACTGCAAGCAAAAAGCATTCTTTGGGGCTGAATCTGATCTCAGAGCAACCAAAGATCAGCATGTATTTAAACAGATAGGGTTACTTTAAATAAATGTACAGTAGCAAAAATTCCAGGAAACCCTAAGGCAAACTGGAAAAAATAATCTGCTCTGCTTCCTTGTAGTTCTTTCCTATTCTATACGAGAAAAAAAGAAGGGAGTAGTTGTTTTTTCCTAACACACAGAACAGCTGAAATGAGGGAAGGAGAGAGGACTAACATGCCTCTACCCCAGGGCTTCACTCAGCCTGAAGACAGCCACTAAAACTTAAGAGACATTCCCTTCTTTCATCTCTCCCATTTTTCACTGACAACTGTAGGCAAACAAGGACAAGAAATATACAGTTCCATCATTGAGCTGTTTCCTGATCCCTCTCCTATTCTTACCTCCCATCTTCTGTTCTTTTATAGACCCATCCTTTCTCAACAGCTCCAGGCACAAATTTTTTAAGTAAATGAAGCTGGCTGAGATCTTGCTGACCTGGGTTAAATACAGATTCATGTCATGGAAGCCAGAGGAGCTGTATCAATATCAAACCAGTGTGAGCAAAAGTAAAATCAGACCCAGTGGCGTAAAGGTATGGAAACATATATGTCCCAGTTGCCTTTTACTCACATCAGTTTAATGTTAACGAGGTGCCATTGGCTTCAGTGGAATGGTTCCTGACTTACAGAAGCAGAAGTAATAGGAGATGTCAATGGTGCATGTGGTGTTTGGCACCATTCTCCCTCTGCAGCATGGGAGCAGAGATGCCAGGAATGCCTTTCCCTGCCTGCCTCTGCCCCAGTCCTCTCCCCTGCTCCCAGCTGAGGTTATTCTTACCCACCTGCTCCAACAAGAAGGTCCCACACATGCTTGGCATCAAGCACAGCCATGAGACCCCTCTCTATCCTTTGGCACCATGTTCAGGCACATAGCTGAGGTAGAGTGGAGTAGCTCTGTGGCACAACCGCTGTCTCCACACACAGTATGTTCCCCTATGAATGGGACTCAAGTGTCTATTTGTGCCCAGTCTCACAGGGGGGTTAAAGAGCAGTTACCACTGGCAGAGGGAAAGAAATGTTTGACCTGTTTGTAATTCATTAAAGAACCAGGCATGTTCCAATGTCACTCAACTGTGGGTAGGAAAAAAGGGAGACATGTTCAGACTATGGTCTACAGTCACACACTTGTAAAATTCAGGAGCATTTTTACTGATTAAAACTGTTTTCTGGGTATTCTGCTTGTGCTCAGAGACTCAAATACACAAATCCAAGGCAATGTCCTTTTACTTGCATGATTCAGGCTTGTGTCATTTCAAGTTTTAACAGTACCTCTTAAGAGGGTCATTTCAACCTTGCCCTGTAAGACAAACACTTATGAAACAAAAAATTCCAGCTTAGTACAAACAAAAAAATTACCTCAGATCTTGTTGGGTGTGGTTCTTTGGTACCTTATACTTAAGAGACTTCTATGCATGTGAAAGAAAACACCTCAAGGATCCTTGTAGTACTATTATAGTCACATATTTACCTGGTTGGAGAAAGGAGTTTTTGTCTTTTCTCTTTTAGAAAACTTGTAAAATATCATTTACAAGACTTCAGAGTCTTTGGCCGAGACCCAGAAATATCTTTGTGTTAATCAGAAAAGAAAAGTTTAAGCAGAAGTTGGTAAAATTACATGCTCTGACAAAACTGATGACCATCTAGTAGGATCTGACAGCACTAGCCTTTGGATGTCAACCTCAGTTGGCTGTTAGTTCCCATAATAGCTCTCACCAAGGGCTTCCATGATAGAAATAAAAACATTTTTAGTTTTACAATTGACAGAAAGCTTTAAATTCATCCTGTTTTCTAGAGGCAATATATGTGTTGGAAAGTTTAAAAGAGGAAAATGTTAGAAAAAAAAAAGGAAACATTTACAAAGTTCATCTTCTAATTTTCCTTCTAATACTTTGCCTGTTACTGTCATGCTACCCCTCCAGTCCATCCAGTGCCAACTTGCATGCACTTATCCAGAGATTTGTACAATTTATCACCAACAATTTTACTCAGCAGTGAAGGTGTTTTTCAGAACAACAGCCAAATTGTTATCCTAGAAGACAGAAAACTCGAAGCTAAAGTAAAGGAGGAAAAAAAAATGTGAATTGAAAAATAGATTATCTTGCTTTACCCAGGCTGTAGCTAAACACATAGAGTGAAAATATTCCCAGGAATATATCAAACCAGACAACATAAATGCAGCCTGTATGCACAAAGAGTCTGCACCAGTGCTCCCAATCTCAGATAGTCACAAGTCAGAACTGATGCTCTAGAAAACCAAGAGATGTTAAAACTCAGTACATGCAAAGGTTCATTTTATTTGTTTGTGAAGTTGGCATTTGAAATTCATACTTAGAAGGGGGTTTTCTATCCTACAGAGTCTAAAATTTTTAGTAGTAGCCAGGAACCAGGAAAAACTTCCAACACAAAGAGCTTGAACAAGTAAACTCAAAAATTCTGCAAAGCAAACCTAAATAGGCCAGGGAAGCTGTGCCACTGTGGCTGGAATTACCCTGCAGACCTGGTGAGAAATAACCCCAAGGGGATCACATGGCAGCTCTGGGCCAACAGTGCAGAATCATACTCCCAGCATGTAGTCAAGGGACATCTGGGGCTTCTCAGGCCAGGCCTTGGGGTAACATTCCTTCTGTTTCATAAAACTGCAGCAAGTTTCTTAAGGATAAGTATAGGGCAGGCAAGTACATTCTGCTGGGAAGAAGGGCATTTCTGAATAAAAATACCCCATTTACAACTTTACCTGTCTGTTGGTTTCCTTACCGACACAACCAGCACCACAGAAAGAGCAGAAACACACCTTTAACTTGTGCAATACAATCTACAGAGCAGCCAGAACATTAGGATTAGCAGCAGCCTTTCATTTAAAAATAAAAATGCCCTTTTTTTCTTTTAATATACATGAGCCTATATCTTTCCTTCAAACAAGTTTCAGAAACTGGTGCTCTTTATTACAGTTTCTTTCTTGAAGAGAGCTAGGAAGTAACAGAAACTTGCTTCAGAAAGCTAGCCAGGTCAGCCACCAGTCTTCTCAGAGACATGTGTTGGACATTTTTAAACTACTGGGACAAAATTTCTACACTGATGCAGCATCATTGATTTCACATAAGTCATAGAGATGCAGTGAGTGAAAATTTTCTCCAGTTACAAAATCACAGCTATTATTGGCCTGTAGTATTTTACTCAGACTTCTTAAAACAGCAGACCTGTTTTTCATTGAAAAAGGAAATGTCAGTTGAGATGTCAATGCTATTCCATTCCTTGTCAAAAAAAAAAAAAAAGCAAGAGTCCAGTGATCTCTAAATGCAGTTGCTTCAACACAGGAGGAAACACACTGGGAAATCAGAACATAAAATGTGAAAATGGAATTTTAACTTGTTCTTATGTGATTTGGAAAATGTATCTCAATACCTGTGGACCTTCCCCCAACATAAATTTCATTCTGTTGTCTTAATGACTTCACTAACAATTCAACAGAATAGAAAAGAAAAAGGAAAAGCACAAGCTCCTTCTGAGGATTATGGTCATACAGGGGTGAACTCTCAGCTGGAAACAGGCAAAGGAACCTGAGAGCATTACCATTGGCTGAGAAGTGTGGCCAGCATGCCTGGTCAGGAATTGTCTCTTATACCCAGGGTTGCCACTAGAAGAAACTTTTCCCCCCGGGCCATTCAGGTAGGTCACAGAATCCTCAGGAGGCTGTGAAGTCCCCATCCATGAAGGTTTCCATGGCCATAACTGGATCAAGCTCTATGGAGCCTGGTCTGATCTCTCTTTCTGTTCCCAAATACTCAGGATCACCCAAGGTCCCTTCCAATCTGAATTATACTCTGACTCTGTATTTAAACCATAACTACCCTAACTGAGAACAAACCATCATTCTCTACCATGTTTCTCAGGATAAAGCACAACTAAACAAACCCAAACATAAGAAAATAGAGATAAAATCAAAGCTGATTCATTAAAACCCTTTTGCCACTCAAGGGACTTCTTTATGAGCAACATTTGTACGGAAAAGTGACTCTCTGTCTCCATATGCCCCACTCCTCTACCATGCACAATATCCTCCACGTTGCCACCCTTCTCATGGTTTCAGCTTCAGATCACACTCTCCCATGGCCACATGAAGATACACAATCCAGCAATGAAATTCGTCATCACCAAACACAACGGCAAAATCCCCAAGCAGAAGTTAGGCAGGGGTTCACACCCACATAGGCAGAGAGCCTTCACGCTCAGCCTGGAATGAATTAGGAGCTACAGTTTCGAATGGAGCCTCTATTGATGAGGCTCTAGTGAGAGAGAGCCCTTAATTTTCAGCCTTCACAACAGGCAAAACATACACTGTTAAGAATGCCTTATATTACAGTCAGATGCCTTCACAACTTTGTTGCAATGCCCAGTAGCAGATAGGGAATAGATAAATAGGTATATAGCTATAAAGAGTAAAAAAAGGAAGTTTTCCTACTTTAGGATCCAGTGTAAATGGCTTGCTGGCCAGTAGAGTTATGCAATAACTGACATCCTTTTAACTTGGCAATTACACAGACACCATAGCCACAACCATATATACACTCCCACCATAATGAAAATAAGCTTTGCTTTCAATTAAGCAGTTGTTGAAAGTATGTCTCTTTTTAAAGAGCTGGCCTACGGCATGGGATATTTCTTCCTTGGCATTTTTAGTACATAGGATCTTAAACTTAGGTTACAAAACAACCAGCCTAACCTTTCTCCAGAGTTTTAACACCTAGACAATTTGCATGGCACTCAAAGGATGCCCAGTGCTTTTGAAAACTGGACCATTTCTTTGAAATTTTAAGAATCTAATTTCCAGGTTCTGGTCCTGACAATGCTGGGCTAGTAAGGTTCAAAAATAGTAGTTTTCCTTAGTTAAATAAAGACAACTTCAGACAAACCTTAACAGAGTCAAAAGTTTGAAATGCTTTGTGTCAGTAATACTTCAACTGTATAAACAAGAAGCATCAGCTATCAGAAAGAGTTTTTAAAAACACAGATCATCTGTTTTTCCATCTCTCCAAATGGAATTCTGAAATGTCATCAGTTTAAGGTTTCAGATAAGATATTTTTATCTATTTAAGAAAAAAAAATCCATTTCCCATGCATTAGATTCATGTGAAACTCTAATGTTAGAGGCTATGTCCACTCTGCTCACTGATATAAATTGTAGTCTGACAATCCCAGTGATGGGATTGGAAGTGGGTTGAGCACCACAGCATCTCATAAGAAGGTCTGGCTCCTCAGTGCTATTCCTGCAGATAAGATATAATTCGTGCTCCCCTCAGGCACCAAAGGCAATGTACCAGTGCAATAATCTTCAGAGCAGCCCAACATTTACAAATAATTGTAAAGACCTGCTAATATGGTTTAGTTCAGCAACTCCTCACAGTGCTGAGTGCTGACAGAAATGTCAGCTAGGAGGGTATTAGACAGCCTTAAGGATGTCTTGAAGGCTTGTGAAGCAGTTACTCTAAGAAACATGTACTGAGAAGCATGCTGAACATTTCAGAACTGTGGCCTGCCCAGCCCCATGTGATGTTCATGAACAGTGCAAAACCCAATGTTTGGGATTTTACAAAGCTCACTTACAGATTATACAGGAAGTACAGTGGTGAAGTTACAGCTCAAAGATGTGTTCATTCATGTTCAAATTCTGTTTCTAAAATGACATTTAGATTGAATAGTGGAAGTATCAGTGCAATTGGTGTGTGCATGTATCTGAACTGAGTCACTTTATTATTTTCTCAACCACTCATTCATATCTTCTGAATACTACAGATACAACCTTAAATAAATCACTTGTCTGAAGTATAAATTCTGCAGTATTTACTCCATTCTTCTCATCCTCCATACATAGCACCTACTGTCACTTGTAGCCACAAAATCAGTTGAACTAACACTTATGAGAAGAAACAAGTCAAGGCACAGATATGTTTTAAAGGTGCCTAATCATAGGGGTAGAGAAAGAACAAGGCAGAAATTGGTCGGCACTGATAAAAATGGGCTGTCTGATACGCAAGCAATGGCTCTTCAGCTCCAAGCTATGTGGTCACACGGGTGTCTGGTCCTAACTGCTGGCTCTCAGCAGTCACATGCAAAGCAGATGGTATTGACCTTCATTAGCAGGGTTTTTTAAAAAGTTTAAAGGGGTTAAAGAGTCCCATAGCACAAATTAAGGTCTTTCTTAGAAGTACTTAAAACAGTGGTTAATAGAAGTACTTAAAATAGCAATTGTTACAGGGAACAGTGTTTTCACCATGAAAGAATAAGTGACACTGAAGCCAGAAGTGTAAAGGCTTGTAGAAAAACAGAAGAAAAAAATAGTAAGTTATATATTCTGGTTATATTGCCTCAGATGTCACCTGTATTAATTGCACTGAAATTAATGATGTGATCAAGGCAATGATTGTTTTTATGTTCGATGAGACAACATTTAGTCCCATCTCCCTCATGTCCTAGGCAGGGAGTGCTATGCCTTTCTGATGCTTTCAGCAGAGTTCTGGATGTCCGACTCCCTTACCACACTGAGCTACGCAGCAGGAGGAAGCTGTTTGGTACCAAGTGAAATGGTCAGTAGGGCATTCCAGAGCTGGTGCCTGCAATGACCACAAAGAACTGGAAGTCCCTGCCAGACTTCAAGAGATACTCAAGATTTTGCCTTAAACTGTCTGTGGCATTGTGACCACCTGTGGTCAAGCTTTCAAGAGATCTCAGCAGAGAAGCAGTTGTAAATTTTGCACCAAAAATGCAAATTTAAAGCTTCTGTTAATTTTACTTTCAAAGCTGGATGTAAGGATTTAGAGCAGTAAATAATTATTTACTTTCCATTTTGTTACAGAATTTTGGCTGAGTCTGCCTCAACTATCCCATCCATAAAACAATGTTACCATTAATTCCATCCTTCACATGATGATCTTTAAAGTAAATCTGTAAAAACTGCTAAACACTCGAAGCACAATAAGGAGACATTTAAGTAACAGAAAAAGATAGCAAGCTCGTGTATTTCTAAAAAGAAAAAAACTCCATGGTTTATAGGTGGGGTTTTTCCCTAATTATGGCTGAGAATACACCCACTTTCCACAGAAGTGAAGCTTTATATCCTTGCACTAAATTTATCAGACTTTTTCATATAGTATGTTTCTGAGAAGAAAAATACATGCCTACAACAACAAATGAGAGTCAACTAAGAGACAGTCACCCATATTTTATGCTTCTGGAAGTGGAAAATCCAAGCACATAAATCAAAGTGACCCCAAAGCAGTGACCAGCATGCCCTGAGCAGATCAACAGTGGTTTCATTGACCTCCAGACTCATACAGGGTCATATTTTCACACAGATGAACTGGTCTTGAACTGCTTTGCCATTGCATTGTGCACAAAGAAACCCCAGCTGAAATGTGTCTCTGCTTTCTGTTAGAGTAACCTGAATCACTTCCCAAAATGGAGAAAAAAACCAAAACACATCCACATTCCATTTTAGAGAGTGCTTCTCTGCTCTGTTATTTTTTTTTATCACTTTCTTCTAGTCTTGATCACCATAAATATCTTTTCAAGAATTTACAGTTTATATTCATATTTAACAAACAAACACACACCAAACCCCAAACCAACCAAACAAAACCTCCACAAAACCAATTAAAAACACAAGCCAACCAATCAACAAAAGCCAACAGAAATCCGACGCTTACAATTTGTTAATAATGCTCATTTTCTGTTTCTGCAGGTTTTTCCAGGACACTTATTCATGCCCGTGGGACTCAAACTCTGGGCAAGTTTTCCACCTACTAGACATACACCTGAGTGTCCTTTACATTACAGGAGTATTTCACAAAAATGTTCTTGTGATTAACCTTGCAGTTCTCCTGCTTGGCAGGAGGGAGCACTGAGGCACTGACTATGAAGAAGAGGTTCAGCCCTCTGCTGAAGGACACTACAAAGCTTACATGCCACCAGAGTTTTCTAAATATACTTGTGTAATGTTCAACCAGTGGCTAAGCCTTGTCTGTCTCCCAGCATTAGATAGCATCCAAGCCTCTAGCTGGCTCTAGGCACAGGGATGAATTTTGTCTGAAGCAGAGCATGCCATGGCCATGCAGAACATTTGTGGCACAGGCAGAGGATGCAGCCAAACCAGATAACTCCTACTTTAAGGCTTTAATCACAGACTCAGCCTTGTTTCTATTCCTTAACATCACTGTGCTCACTTTTGTGAGCACTCTCAAGGCAAGATGGAGAGCAACAAGCAAAGACAGGAACAAATGAGTGACTGTGCAGGCTACCTCCTGGAGTCCTGGAGAGGTGGGTTCTAGTCCCCACTCCAAGGGCTTTGAATGGATTTCATACTATAATTAGGGCAGCTTTGGGTGACTTCTGTGGCAGAACAAATAGAGGAAACATTTTTCTCTTTCATAGGCCCACATTGTGTTTCTAATTTCAGTGCCACTGTTCACATTAATGAGAAATGCACATTTTTGTTGCCTTCTTTTTTTGCAGTGGAAGTGATTTCTCTCTGTCAAAATCAATCATCATATCAGTTTTAATCAGATAAATCTCTTGGCTTCTACTATCTAAATTGCCCTTCCCACAGAGCCTAAGACAAACATCAGTACTCCATCACAGAATAAATGTGTTGATATTTGATAGCTCATTTGAACATGATGGTATTTACATCTTAGTTGGTTAGATTTTCATTTAACACAAGTTAGGGGTTCACATTGAAAATAAAAACAATACTTCTCTGTTCCTCTTGCCATTCATGTCTACTTTTGTTTCAGCTTAAAATAACACATTGCTGGAGGGTATTTTCTTAACACTGCCAAGCCTGAATGCAAGCCCTGTGGAAAATGTTTGTGTTGGGCTTGCCATGGTCCAGGCTAATAACAACGTGATGATGTATAGGTGAATTCCTGCTCCTCAAGTCCTCTGTGACATATGGATTAGGCCTGCCCTTATCTTCTAAGACATCTGGATGAGTGTCTGGGTTTTAATTTCACAATAAAATCACTGGGGACTAGAGTTATGTTATGTGCTTATGAACAAAGTGGAATATCCCTGGTAAGGGCAAGAGTGGATTACCTTAGATAACTCTACTTAAACCAGAGAACATTTGAGAATGTTGAAGAAAGGAAAGAGGTTCCACCAATAAAAATAAACAGAGGCTTAAATTTGTGTTCTGTGTACTAAACATTTTAAAGCTCCTGGAGGGTAAAATATGGCCACATGTAAATGGACTGATAAAGCTAAGGCAAGTCTTGAAAGACCAGATCAGGCTTCCCAGGACAACTACCAGCACTAAATCCTAATGGCATGCATAAATCATTTGGAGACAGATTTATTCAGAAGATGCCACTTTAAAGTAAAAATAATGCTTTAATCCCCAGAAATAGTAGGTGCATACTAACATTTGCAGAAAATGCTCTAGGGCAACATGAAATTAGTATCTTAAAATTTCTAAATATATGCTTTTCCTAAAATAAAGACTTTTATCCAGTTATGCCCATAAAACTGACAGAAGAGGAAACAAAAAAAGAGACCTGTGAGAGCATGGAAGGGTCAGTCTTGTCTACTACAGCACAGCCATGGACAACATTAAAGACATCAAAGTTCACATAATGTTCACATTGGGCTCTGATTGTTACAGAGCTGAATAATCAGCTTTTCAGTCCCAAATCCTGTGATCCAGGACTATTGCAGCTTCCCAGCTTCACTGTAGCCCTGAGACACTATTTCCTTTTTGCAGCCTTTGTGCAAATGTCCCCCCCCACTCTCAGCCCCTCATCAGGCTATAACCCCACAAGTCTTAGCTTGCCTTGATCACTTGTGATCGGGTTAAGGTATGTTTGGGTCCTGCTTGCAAAGACAGCAAAGGCTTGGCAACTTGGAAATGGGCTCTTCCATTGCCCTTATTTACCAGCACCGAGGAGAAGCAGGAGGGAATTCCAGTATTGCCTGCAAACTGTTCCCCATATGCATGTGCATTTCAGCTGCAGAGCTCCTAACCACACTCAAAGCAGGAGAAGGTATGAATAGAACTACCAAAATCCTATTTTTTTTAGCATGTTAACTACATGTCTCCTATTTATTAAATTAAAAACAACCCATATATATTGAAAGCTTTTAGTAAACCACAGAGATTAATATATACTTAGGAAGGTTTCAGTTTGTGCACTGTTTTGGTTAATAAATGTGCAACCAGATATTCCATTTTCAATAAGTAACAATATAACCTGAAGAAGCTGGTGGTTTGTTTGTTTTTTTTCCCATTAAATATGAAAAGGAAATACAGTACATTTCACACACACAAAAAGAAAACCCAACCAAACAACCCCCCAAAAAAGTTAAAACTTCTATTGATTTTGGAGGGACTTCACCCTATAAATGTGGGGTTTTTTTCATCACCATCATCCTCTTCCTTACTTAGATACTTCCTTCACAGTTTCTTTGCCTAGATAAGAAAGTATTTTTTAAATTAGGTGCCTGTGCTGTTTGTTCTATTTAGGCTAATCCAGTCATGAAAAGAGCTAAATGAGGTGTCAAGCTTTCTTTTTGATCCTCGGTTTAACGAGAGTTTTAATCAGTAATATATCTAACATACATGTGACGCTCTACAAGTAATGCGAGAAAAGTGTATCAGTTTCTTTCCTGAGCATTTCACCTGCTTAGTTGACTTAACAAGAAATCAAAACACAGACTGTTTTTATTGTTCACGTATTAGATATAAAGGGGGAAGCTCTATGCAACTGAGCTCCCTCTAAACTTGTATGACTGCAGACTATAGACTGCAATACTTTGAGGGGTAAATGCTAACCTTGCCATCAGAGGGGCACCTGGGACACTGGACCCGGAAAAATGATTGCATGTTGGACACAAGACACCATCATCTTATGCATTGTTCACAGTTGTTTCTTAACTAAAATGTCTAATAGCCCACCAAAGAGCCTTGTGAGCTTGGAAAGCTGGTCTGATCCTTTAGTATCTGAAATTACACCTCACTCTGATCTATTTGAAAGACTCCAGAAAGATGGCTGAGATTTGCTTTTCATTTCATTTTGCATGGAGACCCTCACAACTTTGGCAAGGCAGACCAGAGTCACTGAGGATTCTAGTAAATTTCATTGAAGCTGCTGCCACTACCAGCTGCCTGCTGCACTCGTCCAGTAGCTGTTACATCTCTGTACTGCAGGGTGGAAGGGAACGCTCTTAGCATCTCAGCTTCACAGACCAACATCCACTGGTAGAATCTAATAGAGTCTTTCCAATTGCACCATGAGGGCAAACAGCTGGGTGGCAGCTGCATCTCTGAATCATGCATTTATCACTAGGAGCTGTTGCCAAATGGAAACTGAGTCAGTGCCCTAAAATCACGTCAGAGGTTTTAACGTGTGGACAAGAGCCAGGTCACGTGCTTGAAGAGTCTGGGCTTAACCTCACACCTTCTAGAAGACAGTAGGTTGGCAAGGAGGAGTTTTCTCATCTTTGACAAGATAACAGGTGTGCCTGGGGATGGAGGCAAAGCTCCAAGTTGCCAGAGGAAAGCAGGAAATCTTCCAAGATCAAGCAGATTTGTGTCTACTGACTCCAACAGCCATGGGTAGGTTGAGCAAATTTGCTTTCAGTGTTCAAATGAAGGCCCTGATGTTGAGAACAGCAGCAGCACCCCGCCCCACCAAACAAGATGCAGTCTCAGCTGTCCTCCACAAGTGCGTGTGGGCCCACCTCAGCTACACATCTCTCCTGTTGTTCTGCGGCCGCCTGGCATGTTAGGTCTTGCCAATGCATGTACAGCTAGAAGGGCTAATCTCGCAATCGTTTACTCAGCCACATGGGTTGCACATAAGTAATGAGCTGCTAGAATCCCAGCATGTTAGACAATATGCTGACAATGTTATAACATTATTTCATCCTTCTTAAAAGATAAGACCCAGCCTGTTTTAACCTGCTTAGGTCATTATCTTGTTACCACAAGATCCCCTGTCACTAACCAGTTTAGAGTATGTAAAGCTATAATTTGCACTAAAATGAATTATGTATTGTTTACAGTTTACCATTAAATTACAGTGAACAAAAACAAGCATCTAGGATGCCTCTTTCAAAGTCTTCCAGATGAGTTTAAAAATCTACACAGAAACAAATATTGTGATGCAATAACATTAGAAGTAGGTTGGAACTGAGTTAGCTAATTTTCACACTAACTTACTTAAAAGCAAGAAGGAAAACAGTGAAGATCTTTATGCAGGTCATCAAAAAGCCTGACTGCAAGTGGTTCCAATTTGCTTTACTAATTAAATCTAAAGGAGTTTAAGGGTTTTTCACCCAGGTCATTTACTGCTTTGGAATTTTACTGCTTGCTTTGCAAAGAAAACAAACTGGAATGAGTCACAAGTGAGTCTAAAAAGTGGCTGAATACTGCTAAACAAACTGAACAGTGAGCTCAAGTGGATATAGAAAACACAAGTCAGAATTCTAAATATGTATCTGAGAATAGTGTAAAAGGATTAGATGTCTTTGTCACATGAAGAGCAAACCCGCATGCCAGCATGCCTTTCCAGCGCAAGCAGCCACTGATCAAAGTAACATCTACCAGTTTGTAAATATGCTAATCTTCATGTTTACACAAAAGTGTCAGCACTTGCTTTACATCACAAAGAGCCTCATACAGTTGAAGATTAATTACTTCCAACACTGAGATAGTGTGTAAATACTGGTTTCACCAGAACCCTACCTTCCCCTGTATTTGCACAGCTCAGCAGAGGTGTGTGTTGCTAAGACAGACACTTACAAAGTGTCAAATACCTTCAGCTTTATACAGCTTTATACAGATAGATAGAGCTTTGACAAGTATTTTTGGTGATTATGTGAAGCAGGGATTAGGCAAGTTCAGGCTCCACGTTGCAAGTGCTGGATGGAAAAAAATAATTCTGCCTTTTGGTAACAATTTTAGCTCTGAACAGCACTGTTTCACTTAAACCTGATTTGTACTTTCAGCTTTTACACCTACACAAAATTACAAAACATTAAAAACTTAATTTTCCCACTTGCTGCCTTAGTATCACTTTCCTACATTATAATAGCTTAGAGCCACCTCACAGTCTTCTGGGATCTTCACAACTTCCGTAACTACTTGCTGAATGCCCTGTTCTGACTCCTGTTTAAAGAAAGGTGAAAATCATGCCAGGGACACACAAGCATATATTTTTCTAACAGTGAATTTCAAGAACCTCCAACTGTGCTATAAACTGAGAGATCAGTATTTGCTGCGCATTGTTGCAAAAAGGAAGACAATAAGATGATGAAGCCAAGGCGAGATTGGATTTCCAAGGTTCAGGTACAGAAGTCATTTATGGCAGTTATCTCTTTAAAAGATATTTTACACTTTCAATCACTCTGTACCCTCTGAAAAAAAAAAAAAAAAAAAAAAAAAAANCACAAAAAAACAGTGGCAGTTCAAATACTAAAGGGCCATCAGCAATTATTAAAACAAAAAGAAAGAGATTACTTTCAAGTGGGAATTCTCAACTCTTTTCACCTTTCCCTCTTTATTAGTGCTCGGCACAAGGATTGCCACAAGAACATTGCCTTTGCCAATAAATACTATCACATTTGTTTCCTATTCTAAGCTAAGGGGGGGGAAAAGCGGGATGTGGGATGTTGGCAGATGCTAGCATTACAAGATTGCCAGAGTAAACAAGAGTGAATAGATGAGGATAATTTGGGGATTTAAAGAAAAGTGAATCAAAGGCAATGTTTAGAAACTGAGAAAGAAATGGCTTCCATGTGAAACACCAAACTGGAGTAGAAACATTTCCATATTAAATACTCAATGATGTGCCTCAGAGGAGCACTAGCTGTCTGAGTCAGTCAGCCTTGCATTTTGCCCTTTACTGTGCATGCAACAGGGTGGCATTGACACAGGGAGGTGCTCCCACAGCAAAAGGGCTGACAACAGCTAAGTAAGGCTGACTAGGTGACACATGGGACACTCTACCCCACAAAGGCAGCTCTGAGCCAGCAGACCCCAGCCCACAGGCTTCAGTAAGGTTGGTGCACATGTCACCAACAGCATGCAGAGTGAAAATCGAGGCTGGCGTGGTTAAATCAACATACTCCATCTCACCTTTGCATAGGGCAACACAATCATCAGATTAATTACTAATTACAGTGGATTGCTGGCAAGTAGGTTCACAGCAATAATACTAATAAAAAGACTTAAAGAAGCATTATTATCATGGTTAATTATATGAGCATTGGCAAGATTATTGATGGAGATACAAAATGCTGTTAAACAAGAAAGATATGTTTGACGTCGCTTAAGAGAAGCTTTGCTATTGCTTCATACCTTTTTTGATTTTTCTAATCATCTCATCTGTGTTCTGAAAGTGCAAAAAAACAGTAATTATCTCTGTTTGATCTTTGACTAACAATTGTTTATGAATCTAATGGAACAATAATGTTTCTAAAGTGCAACTAAACCAAATAATCTTTATCAGTATAAAACCTTCAGCCACACTGGACTGGGTTATGGGAATCTCATGTGATGAAAGCAGACAATAGTAATTTATTGCTTTAGTCATAATCCTTTCAGTAGTCCAGATTGCTGTCGCAAATTTGTTAAAAATCTGCTACCATGCACCAAGCAACAGTACAACACCTGAAGCAATAACATGGGTGGGGATGTAAAGAAGCACTCAGATATTCACGTGTGGCATGAGTAAGCCAAGGCCACAGAAAAGGAGCTGAGAACAATGTTGCACAAAGCAGAGAGAAATTGTTCTTCTCCCACAGTGTATATGCAATTTAATCCTCAGTTTAGTTTTTCAAAAGCCTGAAAAGTATGAAAAATAATTATTCATTCAACAGTTTATTCTTATCTCTTGCAGTGGCCATGTGCTCCTCTGAAGTGCCTACAGCAAGAAGACATGATCTACATAAACCCACATCCCCATTTGAAAAGTCTTTATGCTATCAGGCACCATTTTCTCTTCAATTTTTCTTTATTTTGTGCACTTGGCAATGCGTAGCTCACCGGCCGGCCAGCCAGCTCATTGTTTAACATGGCAGATTCAAGAATAAATATTAATATTTTTAATCATCTACTTTGGCAAAGGAACTGAAGAGCAGCTGCTGTGTGTATGGCTACCTTTAGTTCATGTTCTGAAATAGGCTGGACTTGACTGCTACTCTTTAAAAATATCCTACAAGGCAAACCCCTGTCGGAGTCTAACTTTGGCAGCAGATACAATTACAGACTCTCATTGAAAGGGAGACAGAATTGGGACCAAGTGACAGAACTCTGTTTTCAGAGCAGCACTCAGAGAACAAACAGCCCTCACAACGTGGTGTGGGAAAAATGGTTGTATTAGCATGTTTCCCCTAACATTATGTTTTGCTTATGTTCTGATCACTTAATGCTAGTCATCACATTTACATTTTATGAACCTCGCCCATGAAAACTAACATGCACACTGAAATTTAGGACTCCTGACCTTCGACACAAAATGGCCATAGGTGTTCCCACAGCTGTTAAATAAACCTATGTTTATGGAGTCATAAATGCAGTGCAGGTGAAGTTTCCAGTGATGTAATCACAACTTCCATAGCTGTGCAGTTTGTAATTTATACAGCAGTGTACCATCACTGGTGAATATTGTTTTACAATAACAGCACAGGTTCCTTGGATTAAATCACTCTTTCCTCATTTATGAGTCATTTGACCTTTAACCTTCCAGAGGAAGATCAAACCACTTCTGAAGGCCCCACTCTTTTAAACCCAGGAGCACAACAGTTGGTTAGATAACTAAGGAGGTTGGTATGTGCCCCCAGGGTTTCACAAACAACTGTCCTAGATCTTTTATAAGATAATCTTAACATAATCATGTAGCCACAAATTGTCGTGTAAATTCCCAATTAAAAACACCAAATAGGAGCTGTAAATCATGACACAATTGCCACCTTTTCAGGACTGAAATACAGTTTGAAAAGCAGTAGAGAAGCTCTTGTTTGTGCTTGTTTCAGCACTCAACAAGCCAACAGCAAAACAATCCGATTGATTTACAAGCCAGCAACAAAGCAACAGGACAACTGAAACTGCTTAAAACTGAACCTAAGCAGCCACAGAGAACACAGAACTGAGAAAACTACTCCATCCACCATTCAGGATTCTGCTTGTAAAAATGAGCATTTGTATTGGCAGGGTTCCACACCCTTTCCTTGTCACAATTTACATTAAATTGTAGCACACTCCTGTTAGAAGGATTGATGGCAATTTGGGAGGTGGGAGGAGATTATGTTTTTAAAAATGGCAGCTTAACTACAACACAAAACGTTAGACAAATAAATAGTCATTAAAGCCCTTGATTCTGGCTGATTGGCTTCTTTCCACGAACTTTAGCATGGAGTTTGAATCAGACTTGAAAACTTTATGCTGAGCCTGCACGTGGAGGGAAACACCCCAACTGCCACAGCACTTCGGCAGGACCCCAGTCGAGCTGCCGACTCATGGTGGATGCAACATGTTCATCAGGACATGGATTTCCAGCCCAGGTCATGGCACCATATCCATGGCACCTCAATCTAAGACATCTGCTCTTCTCCTGCCATCATCAAACGTCAGTCTCTATTTCCTTGAGGGGATCATTGTACAGCCTAAATTATTTCAGCGTCAGACAATAGTGCTGAGCGCCTTGGCTGCTCTCTCTTCACAGGCACACTCACTTGCAGATGCACACAAACACACCCCTTCCCTGCAACATCCTTCCCCGCTCTGACAGTCAGAAGCACGATAGGAATGGATTTTATAGGTTGTGCATAAACAATCCCAACAATTAACTAAAACACTTTTAAAGCATTCTGCAAATTTCTTATGCTGTTGCTGTCAACAAATGCAGATCGAGTTTTTCTCCTTCACACTTTCCATATTTCCCAACACTTGCCAGAATGTTGTGGTGTCAGATGCAGACAATAGATGATTTACTGAACATGTCCTCGATATCTGCATAATCTCCTTTAATATATATCATTAACCTGGGCCAGTCCCATGTTATTGCTTCCCCAACATTGCTAGCACATCATGATCTGGAAGAAGCTATTTATTGCTCCAAGAATGTGACTCTCTTGCCCAACCAGTCAGACCTCAAAATTGTACTTACTCATCCATTTCAGCTTCTGCTCCCTCCAATACCTAATGCAGAAAGGACTAAAGTGACAATTTGCAGCTGCTGTCTTGCACTACAACAGTCCTCTTAAACACTTCACACTGCTAGAATCTGGACACCTGCAAACCTAAAGTTATGCAAACAAACTGTTGTCACTGATAAAAATCCCTCTTCTAATCATTTTTTTCAAGTCCAAAATAATGTCAGTTGTGCTCGTGAGAAGCGCAGGATTTGAATACTCTGAAAGGAACCTTAGTTATCTAGGGAGAAAAGAGACTCTGTGTTAGCTGGTAAAAGTTTACACTAGGGAAACATGATAGAAACCAATCATACTGGTCAGAATGTGGAGAAGTCAGTAGCAAGAGCTACATGCTGAAGAAACATCACGTTGAAGTGACAGGCAAGGCCAGATTCTCATCCTGAGTATGCTGGGCTGACAGAGTTCAGGGAGTTACAGCTATTCCTCTTAACCCAGATTTACTGAGTCAGACCCTGCACCTCAGGCCCTATGCAAACAGCCTCAGATGGGCCAGCCTGTGGTACGGACATGCTTGAATGCCTATCTAGGGTCGACATCTCACAAAGGAAAACCAAATCTGGCTAAATGCTCCCTTGCTGTGACACAGCAAGAATCTGTGGTCCCTCCAAGTCAGCTGGAATGATCTGGCTGCTCAAGTCACGAAGCTGCCCTGATAACCTACTGCTGTGCAGTGCTCAACAGGGTACCACCCTGGCTGGCCACAAAAGCAAGCCTGAGGCTGAGTCCATCAGAAATGCCCTCAAGTGCAGCATGGCCTGCTTTATTTTGCTGCTCTGAGACGTTCCCCATCCCAGAGAGTCGAGTCCCATATTCCACTATACCATGTCAACTCCTCCTTCACCCTCCCAGTGCGTACTAGGTATTGGAGGGTAACATTTCACGTTAGTGAAACAGTCTCTCTCTTTGGCTTAACACCTCTTCTCTCACTCTTTTTTTTTTTTTTTTTTAATTATATTAACATTAATTTTTTCTCTATGAGAACAGCTATCAACTTATCAGAAGACAGTATCAACAAGCATTTGTTTCTTCTCTATCTTCCCATTATGGCCAGTAACACAGATCCTGTGGGAACTATGGCAACACCTCACCCTCTCTAGGACTTTTGCCTGATCTGGTACTACAGCTAAATGTACCAATATTCCCAGTGTTTTTTCCTGCATAAATACCTTCGTAAGGTTCTTGTCATCCTTCTTCTGGGATAAATCCATTCGCATTTTAAGAGTGTCTGTTTCAGGAATCACTAAGTATTCCACACTTTGTGCACTTCAGCTTGAAGGCTACAGGGACACCTGTACAGGATGTAGTACTGTGCCTGCTTCATTTGTAAGGCACTTTTCAGATGCTAAAAATTTAATTCTTCACACCATGCCAACAGCCTACTCTGTTTTATGCCACAGTGAACAACTACAGTCAACCCAGTGAGAGTTGATGATAGATGCCCAAAATACGAGCAGTTGATCCAAACTACACAGATATTTACACAGGCTATGCAAGCATTTCCAAAGTGCACAGAGTATGTCCAGTGGAACCTGTGATGACCGCTCCGGTATTGATTAAATTTTTGATTGTTCATAAGTCCTGTCTAGGAGCCTAGAACCTCAAATTTGATACAGACTATAGGCATGTTCATTCTATAGAAGCAGAAACCGGGACAAACAGGCTGTGTCCTTCTAGAGGGGAGCAATCAGATATGTCACCTTCCTTTTTTTTTTTTCTTTTTTCCCCCTCAAAAATGCCACAACAACCTCTGCTGCTCCCCAGACAGTCCTGAGTGAAGGCAATTCATCTTGCAGTGGAGGGCCAGCAGGTTCACTGCCCTAACTAATATGCATGCTACAAGAACCCTAGAATATGTCCAGACAATAGCCTTTTCAATTTCAGGTAAGTGCATGAGCCCCTCTGTGGGATTTCCTGCCCATTGTATCCTTCTGTCGAAGTCAATACATTACCCTTTGCCCACCTTTGGTGAGCTTCAGGACCCAAGATCCTATATCACTGTAATGGTTCACTGTAAGTCTGATTAAAAAAATCCCTGGCAATCTCTGTTAAAATCATGACAAAACTCACAGAAATATAACACAGAGGCATGTAAGAGCAATTTTTACCTCTGCCGCCAGCAGAGGAAACAAAGCAACCAGATTCAGTGGCCAAGGAAAGAGGTCAGGAAGCAACTAAAGTGTTACCCACCCTGAGTTCCACTGGTATTTACATTTTTTTAAACCTCCATCTGTTATTAAAATTTCTGCACTACATTGGCAATATTCAGGTCTTGATTTACATTTACTATGGAGATTAACATTACTGAAAACAAGCACAGCAGAAGCATCTCGCTCTTTAGCTTTTGAGTTTTTGATAAGCCACTGCCATTGTGAAATCCATCCAACTTCCATGAAACTCTGGCATACTGAAATTAAATCCTTTTGCCCAAGCTCCATAACACAGAACCTTGTGCCAGATGACTGTGTTGCTTGCATGCGTAAAATTTGCTTCAATCAGTTGACAGAAGGTTTGGGGTTTTCTAAATGTTGCGAACCTGGTTGAGATTATTGAAATCCTCCGCTACAGGAGTGTTGGGTTACAGTTCTTTTAAAGCATGCTTCCTCTGACAACAAAATGTAATTAAGGAGGCCATCACTGTCACGTTATGGTCTCTTTTTGGAAGGTCTGGAAGAATGTAAAAAGGGCATAGCAGACATTGCTAAACCTTCCTAGAAATAAACGTCCCTAACAATTTTACATCTTCTCTTTGGTCCACTTTGGTCACAATGATGAAACAATTTAAAGGTCATGGCAAAGAAGTGAACTTTACATGCTCTTCAGTGCAGTAAAACCTTCCTAGTGTATTAGCACGGGATAGGCATGCCTAGCAATCTGAGAGAAGAGGATGGATTTCAGAGTCTCAGTAGACTGCTCAGAGAAGAAGGGCTTGGGTATTTGAGTGTATCAAACACTGAAAAATAATAAAAAAGGAGCACTTGCAAATTCTTCATCTTATAGATAAAGAAAACTAGGTTCATCCCTTCTATCCAATGTTCAATGCACATGCAATATTGCAGAAAACCACCTACCTCACTTCCAACATGTGCTGTACTGAGGGTAGGTTCCAAAGCTGGCATGGTTAAAAATGCCTCTAGTTGTGACAGCATCTACAGGCAAAGCAAGAAGATAAATTTTACACAGGAAGATTATTTTATATAAGTCATATCTGATTTTTTTACCATGTGTATTTGCTGCTTTGCTTATACACAGCCAGGGTATTCAGGAAAATTCTCAAATCATCCCCAAGTTGCTCAGAAAGCACTACTTGCTAGGAAAATCAACCTTTCCCTCCTTGTTCTCCTGCTGCCAATGCGAACACAGCTCCTTCTAATAACGCAAATGTCAGACCTTAGTAGAAATAAAAGATTGGAAAAGTCAAGGATTCTGCAGAAAAATTTAAACAAATAGGAACTAAAATTCACACACTCCTTGTTAATTTGTTTCAATGTTATTTTGAAGTTAATTATCATCCTAAGGCAATCATTTTTGCACACTAATTTTAAGAACCACACTGGGGTGAGAGAGTGACTTTATTTTTATATATTATTTCCCAGAATATGTTTTCCTCCAAATCTCCACATAAATCCTTTTAAAACCTTACTCTGTTTTTCATTATTCTGGATGTTCACTTTTTAAAATGCATTTTTGGCCAGTATTGAAAGAAATATTCTACAAAAATTTGGAAAATATATTTGCATGAGGTCTCACAAAAAAACCACAACATACACTGATTCTAAAAATGGTACTGATTCAGTGAAGAACACATTGTATCGTGTGACCAACCAAAATCACTTCAGACTTTGAGATCTGAATATTCAAAGACTCAATGAGTAAATTCAATGGGTTACTCAATGAATAACCAAGAGGAACCCATTATAATAATTTGAAAAATGAAAACTTGAGAAAATTCTGTTTGTGAAGAATTCATGAGCACAGAATGAGGCACAATTCATGGAATGAATTATTCTTTGTGAATTATTGGCCCAGTATTATCCTCGTAACCAGTGAGACACATGATTTACATTTCTTTTACAGGCGATGGTAGCTAATTGATGTCCTGGTGTGATATGGAATGAAGCACAGTCATATAAATAAATTGTTTCCTAAATTCTTCACAAAAACACATTAATATCTTAGACACCGTGCAAATGTATGCACTGAACACTGCTAAGACAGTAATCGTGTCATCAAGAGTTAATTTATTCTCAGCAAGTCCATGTAATGCAGATATTAATCTCCTGGAGCACATACTGTTGTTCAGGGTTAAAACATTCACAGTTTCTGAAACATAAACAAGTCTCACATCCACAGCTGTTCCCCAACAGCCAAACTGAGCTGCTGCTGAAGGAAGATTTGTCACTTTGTTGCCCTTTTAGCACAATGAGTAAAGAAATTCAGAACACAAAGGAAAGGTGTGCATGTTCATGTTTCCAGAGATTTTTTTACTACCTATAGGTTACATCTACTGAGTTACGGATGCAGATGAATTCTTAAAATTGAGCAATGCAACTCTTGATAAGCAGCAGGGCTACATGCAAGACTCAGAAGAAACACTGTTTTGAGAAGACAGTTTGAATGTAAACATGACTTTAAAAAAAAATAACTTCCTAAATCCATCTTGTATTAACTTAGTTCGACACCGGACAATAAAAATTGAAAGCATACACACAGCAAAGCAAAACTAAGGATTATGTACAGCTAGCTATTGGCTTGCTCTTCTAAGCAGCCAGTGGCAGTACATATCTGAGGCCACCACCCAAATGACACCAAAATGACCCCTTCCACATCCAGTGCACAACAAGAACAGAAGTAGCCTCTGAACAGTTGGCCATCACAAAGCCCATAGGCTCTAAGCTTCCAAACTCTAGCCATCACCCCCTGACTGGCAGCTGTGTGCAAGGCAGGAGGAACCCTGGATCCAGCCTCGCATTCTCCATGCTGCTGTCTCTGGGGAAAGCTGCAAATGAGGAGATTTGAAACACTTCCCTGAGGTGTTTTTCTTTCTTTTTCTCCAGTTGGTAGCCTTTAATGGGGGCTCAGCACAACCACAGTATGATATCTTCATCAACCATTTGAAAGCTCTGGGTCAGAAGCTCTGAGATTTGAAGGTAGAACAGCACTAATTGGCTGAATGGCCCTTTTGACCATAGTCAATTTCTACTAATTAGGAAAAAAAAGAATAATTAGCTAATGTTAGCAAAGAGCTTTGAAGATGAATAAGCTATGGGGAAAGAACTAGGCATTATTAGTGGGAAGAAAGTTTGATCCATTTTTAAATTTATATTTAAAGTAGTTCAGAGTGATTATCAATGGACCAAATGTAATGGCTAACTACTGTAAGATTAATACCATGTCTTCTGAGAAATTACAGTTTATATTGTACAATTAAATATTATATAATTGCTTTATTTTAAGGACTCCTCCTTGGAATTTTCTATTTAGTTCTGGTCAGTATGCTTTTTAGATGTCATTTAATCCTTCCTCTTACCCAACTAATTTGTACGCGTGAATTATAATTAATAGATAATAATAATGGCAATGGTTAGACAAGTAAATGTGTCTGCACCTCAGAAGTATCATATTATAAAACAGTTCAGTCTAAATTACTCAAGCACATTGTTTTCCATTCTCCAGATGCTTTGTCTGCTTACAACTCCTTTCAGAACATCACTGTAAGCACCTTCACAGCGTGGGTGTGATGGACCACAGCCTGAGCTCATTAGATCAGCACAGCCCTTTTTTTTATCACAGTCTAAAGCAGTAGTTACACATCTCTGAAATGGCTTGAAAATGGCAAAGCAAAAGATGAAGCTCTCCATTCTTCTTGTTGAATTCTAAGGATATTTGACATGAAAACTTGCTTGTGTAAGTATTTTTTCTTTGCAAATCATAGAACCATAGAATGTCAGGGGCTGGAAGGGACCTTGAAAGATCATCTAGTCCAGCCCCCCTGCCAGAGCAGGATCACCTAAAGCAGATCATGCTGGAATGCATCCAGACGGTTCTTGAATATCTCCAGAGAGGGAGACTCCACAACCTCTCTGGGCAGCCTGTTCCAGTGCTGTGTCACCCTCACAGTGAAAAAAAAAAAAAAAAAAATCTTCCTCAGGTTCACATGGAAGCTCCTATGCCTCAACTTCTACCCATTGCCCCTTGTCATGTCACTGGGCATCACCAAGAAGAGGCTGGCTGCATCCTCTTGGCACTCACTCGTTACATATTTATAAACATTAATGCAAAAAAAGGCACAGTACATACTACACAGGAGTGAAGCATTTTTGGGGCCCCAAGTCCTCTGGACAAAAATATTCCCTTCATTTCCAGCTCTTCATTTTCTGTAAAAAGAGGCCCATCTTCTGTGTCAACACCTGTACAGAGTCTGCTCCCATCTGGGTATGTTTCCAGATACTTCAGCTGCAGCATCACGACCAGAATTACAGCATGAGTAACACATTGTACTTCTCCTGCAGGAAGGACTGTGGCAGTCACCTCTGTAGCATGAGGTATGTTTGCACATATTAGTTTATGTTGCTTTTCTCCCCTCCCTTTTAAAACTGCCACTCAGAAATAATTTACCCTCTGTTAGCTGGAATGATAAATGGAAGATATATTTGGCAACCTTCATACCTGGTTTCCTTCTTGGCTCCTCCTCTTGCTCATAAAACTCAAGACAAAATTACCAACCCACTGTCATTATTATTCGATTGCCAAAAAACACCTAGACAATTTATATAAGGTATGGAGAAAATAAAGGAGTAAAATAAGCTCTGGATTTCGATGTTGATTCCTACTCTGCTTTGTAGACAAGATACAAAGCCTTTGGGTCTGATAACATACCATTTCATTCAGGAGTACACTAAACAAGGTGTCGTGATGTAAAGAATCAAGGCTTTAGCACCTTCTGGCATCTCAAGTTCAAATAAAAGTAAGAGGAATGTAGCTTCTTTCTGAGGTGGATGTGCTGGATTGATCTCCTGCACCATGTGGGCTTCAGAAACACACACAGAGAATCCCTGTCTTCTGGATGCGGCAATAAAAAGTAATGATAGTCTTTGTAAGAAATCTGAATTATCCAGAGTACTTGGCTGTTTTGTGACAAACTGCCCACTGGGCTGTTGAAGAGGTCTTTAAGAGGTCTTCTGGAAGTGGGAAAAATAATGTAAATATATGCCCATATGTGTACAAATATATGTGTGACTATACATACATTATATGTTCAGAATTTTGTTTGGTTGGTTTCATAAAAAAGGATCAAGCTGTAAGTTCAGAAACAAATCTTTCCAGCTCAAATCTGCCCCAAGCCTTAAACAGCTGATTTTAACTTTAGAGTAGGTTGACAGTCTGCCAGGCAAAGCCAGGCAAATCACAGGGGATCAGCATGAAGAACCTGTTGTTCTCACAAACCTGAAGTTTAGTTTCAAGGAACTGCAACCATGACAAATCATGAGTTTGTGGATGTCAGTACACGGGCGATAGGTCATTCTCATGTACTATTGATCCCCAGAGCAAGGCAAGTCCAGAGGGAAGGTACCTGAGTGACATTTTAGCTTTCATGTCAAAACGGAGGACAGTGAGCAGCTGTGTGGAGTGTGGCTGCAGGGATGGAGCCCTGCATATTTTTAACAGTTCTGCTGTCCATCGTCCCAGCTTCAGCTCTGGGTCTGGGCAGTGAAATTCAAAGCAGCAAGATGGAAATACTGTACTGGAAGGACTTCAGGCAAAAGCCTCTTATTTTCCCAAATAATCATGGTTTTCCCTTCTTTTCCCCAGGCATTTATTCTTATGCCACTCTGTAGTAACACCTAGAAAATGGCATATACGTACCTCCCTGACACAAAAATAGCTACAAAAGAGAGTGATACTCTAAACCAGTCTACTAGGAACAAGTCCTTTCTTAGAAGCAGGAAAAAAGCCTACAAAACAGATGAAGTATGAGAATTAACTAGCGCCAGTGTTTCCAAGACCACTGAAAGCAAAGGAAGATCCAAGAAAACACTGATATTTATATATCTGGGGGGTTCTATCAGATCTTGCAATGTGACAACAACACATGTCAGTATCAGCACAGGTCCTGCTGGCAACACCTTAAAAACCGTGTGGAGGTATAGAAAATAAACATCACTAGCTGTGATTTCCATGATAAAATACGAGTGTAAGGAAAACCTCTTGGGATCCATAATCTGAAATTGTCAAGGGATACAGATTGTCTGTCTTTCTGATAAAAGATGTCAGTTCCTTTCCTAGGTTTTAAACAGAAAGAAGCACTTGCGATTATTAGGCTGGCTGTATACCATGAGGTCTGTTGACAGAATCACTACACGCCGCAGATGTGTCTACTTCACCCATCAATGTTTCTAAAATTTCTGTATCAAAAGAACAGTGCAGCCCTGTCTCAGCCACAGAAAACCCAATTCCTCAACTCCAGATCTCCCAATTTCCAATAGCATACATGGTGTATACATTCCTAATACCTACACAGACCAAAAAGCTTCCACTAGTTTATCCCACATTAAGTATTCTGAATTTTTAAAAGCAGCTGATTAATTAAGCCCGGTGAAAGATCAAGATGTCATTACTCTTTTCCAGAGCTGAAAGCCCATGCTGTGATGTACCCAACATTTCATCAGGGAAGGATAAGTACCCTGAGCTAGCACAGACTCACATCCTTTGTGGGAAGTGCTGCCTGGCTTTCAGGAGAGAAGCCAAAGTTCCAATACCCTGCCTTTAAAGTTAAGAAAAGATGCAACCCACACTGAGAATTTTTATAGTCAAGTCCTTTAACACTCCAAAGAGGGCCAAAGACTAAAATACTGACCTTTCTGCTGCCAGCATTAACTCTGCTGCCAACCCAGTGAACGGAGAAGTAAAGTTCATTTTATAGCATAAGACTGAAAATGTCTTTCCAAGTGTCAGTAATAAAGCAGAACCCACATGAGCTCTCAGAAAACAAGTCTCTGGGCTGAATCAGCAGCAGCTTTCATTTTGCATACCATGTCCTCGCTGGTGAAGATTCTTCTGGTTTACAGAGCAAACACCAGGACCTGGACTTCTGCAAACCCCTACTAAAGACAACTGGTGGAACCATGTTGTGTTTGGAGAAATCACTCCAAAGCATAAAAAGGCTCTTCTCAAGGCACAGTGCTGGCAGTGAATGGACCTGACACTGTGGGTGAGACTGAATGATGATCGTAGAATCAGACAGGTTGGAAGAGACCTCCGAGATCATCCAGTCCAACCTATCACCCAGACCTAGCCAATCAACTAGACCATGGCACTAAGTGCCCCATCCAGGCTTCTCTTGAACACCTCCAGGGATGGTGACTCCACCATCTCCCTGGGCAGCCCATTACAATGCCAATCACTCTCTCTGTGAAGAACTTTCTCCTAACATCCAACCTATACCTCCCCCGGCACAACTTGAGGCTGTGTCCCCTTGTTCTGTTGCTGGTTGTCTGGAAGAAGAGACCAACCCCTACCTGGCTACAGCCTCCTTCAGGTAGTTGTAGACAGCAATGAGGTCTGCCCTGAGCCTCCTCTTCTCCAGGCTAAACAACCCCAGCTCCCTCAGCCTCTCCTCATAGAATTCGTGCTCCAGGCTCCTCACCAGCTTTGTTGCCCTTCTCTGGACACCTTCCAGTATCTCAACATCTCTCTTGAATTGAGGAGCCTAGAACTGGACACAGCACTCAAGGTGTGGCCTGACCAGTGCTGAGTACAGGGGAAGAATAACCTCCCTTGTCCTGCCGGGCCACACTGTTCCTGATACAGGCCAGGATACCACTGGCTCTCCTGGCCACCTGGGCACACTGTTGGCTCATGTTCAGCTACTATCTACCAGTACCCCCATGTCCCCTTCTGCCTGGCTGCTCTCCAGCCACTCTGTCCCCAGCCTGTAGTGTTGCTCAGGGTTGTTGTGGCCAAAATGCAAAACCCTGCACTTAGCCTTGTTAAATCTGATCCTATTGGCCTCTGCCCACCCATCCAGCCTGTTGAGGTCCCTCTGCAGGGTCATTCTACCTTCCAACACATCAACAGCTGTTCCTAACTTGGTGTCATCTGCAAACTTACTGATGATGGACTCAGTCCCCTGGTCCAGATCATCAATAAAGATATTGAACAAGACAAGGCCCAGCACTGATGATCTCCTAATGCCAAATATCCTGCAAAATCTAGGCTTGCAATTACTTTCTTTTCTCGTCTGATGTTTGCCCAAATGACATTGCACAGCTCAGCCATTTCACTCCCCTGGATTCCTAATGCACTCAATACAGAATAAATTAGGTAGCTCTCCAGCTTCTTACACAAAACCAACTGCATATGCAAACAGTAAAATACAGATCATCATACCGACCCATTTCTGCACTGGCTTCTGGTGTACATTGCTACCACAAGAACATGCCTGGTTTCCCTCCCACTATAACTAAGACTAATTCTGCTTAGATCAGAGTCACTGCACTTGAGTATCCTGGAGAAAAAGAACCACTCAGTTTGTAACTACTTATGTTCCTTCTACTGCAGATCACCAGGAAGAGTATACAAGAGGGAACAAACAAACTCAAGCATAAGTGGAGACTCACAGACATTGAATAATAACATCCCTGAAGTTTATGCTCACTTGTAAGGACACAAAGAAGAGTCAGAGCTTGTGAAAATACAGCTCCTGAAAAGCTGCCAATATTAATGTCATTAACAGTTTCAGCTTATCAGCCATGCAAATGCTGTTTATGCAAATCAGAGCTACGCAGTGTTACATAAAAAAAAAAAAGTGGATTCCTGCAATCATTGATATTAATTAGATTTCCTAACTTGACTCCTCCTCTCTTCTATGTTTCCAGATACTGCTGAACTTTTCTCTCACCCCTTCCCTAGAGCATACCAGCAAAATGCCCAGCATGTAATCTATCTTGATGAGCAAATAATTTTATTAATTAATCCAGGAATCTGGGTACTGCAATATTTTGCAGACAGTTTCTTCCATGGGAAGCCTGGCCTTCAGCTGATCTCCTGCAAGTGTGCATCATCAGTGGAGCACCAGGGAACGGAGTGAAGAGACAAGTCAGATTTCAGAGTGGATGCTTGTCCAAAGCCAGACCCAAACCAGTGCAATCAAAAGACATATTCCTTTTTCATTGACTTCACTGGGATTTGGATCATATCCCTAAAATTTACTAACTCTGCACTGCTATAAAGTTCTGCAAAATCAGAGTGAATGAATTACTGATGACCACTCCTACTGTAGTATTTGCCCTAATCTGATAAAAACACCACGTCACATGATTTTGGCCTGTTTATTTTTCTCTTTTCTTTTTTTTTTAAATACATTTTGATTATGCCAAAAGGGCAAATGGCCAGTTTAACTGACTTGAGGCTTTGATCCTCATGAGTTACATGTCTCTTCAGCAAGGTTCTCATTTGAAGTGCTTTCAGCACCTGATTTATTAACAGTCAGGTGGAGTTTGGCTGTTTTGCAATTCCTGAGAAGCTGATAATAAATCTGATGCTCGTATCACAGGTGGTGCTGATATTTTAGCTGGATTGAAAAAAAGTTCATAAACTGAAACAAATGTTTCTATATTGATGCTTCCATCCTGGAATCCAGAAAGTGACTCAAGTTGTCCATTCTGGTGGACATTTTGCCTTTTACAGATTTCCTCTATGATTACCCTTCAATTCAATCTTTTAAAATGTCTTCTCTTCATATCATACTCATAAATTTTATTTTAATAAAAATAGGTGTCTAACAGGCATAAACAAAAAATGCCAAAAGTCTCTTAATTCTTTTTCAAACCTTTCCCACATTTTGTTTAAACCAGATGTTTCCCTGACTTGTCATTGTGATGAAAGGAAACCCAATATCCCCTCTGCTTTCCAGTGCAGAGCTGCAGAAACAAAGAATGACAGAGGAAGAGCAAGAACCATCTTAACTGGGAGGTGATTATTACAGCTAAATGAGAAAGAGTGAGGACACATGCTGATGGTAGGAGCTCATGTATTTGAACATTCTTGTTATCTTTTCTTTTTCCCTCACAGTCTAATATAATTCTAAAGACTGCATCTGTGTGATTCAATACTCCAGCTGAAACAAAGTCAAATAAACTCCACCCACCTGTTAGGCAACATCCTGCAAATCCAGTATTAATGTCACGTTCCTAATTATATTTCACTTCTCCTGTTACATTTTTGCTATGATCCTGTCTTCACTGAAAGCAGCTTTCATCTTAAACAGTTTTTCACTCTCAGCTTCCCATTTTCCTTCTCCAACCACCATGCATTATTCACAGTTGGGTAATAGTTCAAATTTTCGTGGATAATCTTACTCCCAAATCATTTACAGTAAAATATTAATTACATGTTTTCTTTCAGGCTGACTCAGCCTCAACTCTCTCAATCTATGCTTAGTTTATAAAGTCATCACAAATGGTGTGATACACTTAAACAAGAGCTGAGAGCCTTATAAAGCTACTTTACTGCCTGGAACAAAGCAAAAACCATATTCTTTCTCCTTGAATAAATCACCATGATGTCGTCAATACAAAGACAAAGCGAGCCTACAGAAACAATGGAAACAATCAATACATACTTCATCCAGAAGGTGTTTTCTGCCTGGTCAATGCAAAGTAATCCACAGATTCAGCTGCTCATTTTAAGCCTGTGCTTAAAACTAGGTAGCTGCTAAAAGGATCTGGCAGTCCCATATTATACATTCCAAAAGGGCCTTTTCCTTTTAGGTCACTGGTGATTTCCTTCTCCAGTACCACTCTCCTGTTATTTTGAAAGTAAATATATCACAGATGCAGAAGCCAGAGGCACAGCTGATGAGAATCATCACTCCTCTAGAGGAAGCAAAGTCCCCATTGCCAACTCCTCCCACTTTTCTTCTTTGTCCCATACTACACTCAGAGAATTATGAAAAGTAGCCATAATGAGTTTCTTTTTGTGGTAAATAGGGCTGCATGGATGTGCTTTTAATGTGAAATACAAAGTTGGTTGTGAAGCCATAGGATCATTTTCTAAGAATAATATTTAAATGGAAAATACAGCGCTTGAGAAAACCAGTCCAAACTCCCTTCCCCAGGTGTAGCCTGATGATGTAGAATTCAGACTTAAACAGGGTTAAGAACCTTCTCCTGCACTGCAGATATAAATCTTTTCCCAGCATTGCTGGAAAAGGTTCTGTGACTTATACAGGTGAGAGCTGTGAGGAAATACAGGGGGACTTGCTATGGGAGAGCTTGTCCAGTTCCCTGGCTGCAAAAAGATAAAACTTCAAGTTGATGGGCATCTTACTGCACAGATGGCAATGAAACCATTATGCTCTCCTTCCACACTCATCGCTTGTGTGTCAAAAACACAGGAAGAGAAAGGATCAACCCTGTATATGCTTCTTTACCTTTCCTTCTCAAGCTTTTTCAATTTGGTTTGGTTTTCCTTTGGTAGCCAACTGCATCTCCATGCATAGTTAAGATACCCAAGGCATTTCCTAATGTTGAGCTTCTCTCTTAGCGCTAAGCCATAGCTAAACCTCTTTCCACTTTGCAAAGCTGCATGTAGCTGAGGGTTTCAGAAATCTTAAATCTTATTCTCACTAATCACTAATGGATTCCAGGCTAAGAATGCCTGTCTCACTGATTTGGCAAAAAATTTACCTTACACCAGTGATTTACTCCCCAGCTGTCATCGTCTTGTTACCCAAGAGCTGCATGAATCTGTTATAGCTGTTCTCAGAAGCGCATAATTTGTGCCTCTGTATCAACATCCAGATGCCGAAATAAAGCCAAAGTGTTCTCAATGAGTAAACTGTGCTTGCATCTGCAGATCTGGAACCAACCAGCCTTTCCAGAACACGTCAGTGCAGCCCCTGACCTGTTGTGACTGGCACCTACCTTTTATAGCTGCAAGGAACCAAGATTGTAGGCAGAGATTACTCAGAAAAGCATGTCCTGGCTGCAGTCCGAACAGAGTAGTAGGGATGTGACACAGGAGTTAGGGCACTAATCTCCTACTCTAGTCTCTTCTGTGCAGGGAGAAAATCTCTGGTTTCAGCTATCCTGTCTTGAGGAGAGAATACTGAGGACTCCTTCACTGAGAGAGTCATTGGACACTGGAATGGGCTGCCCGGGGAGGTGGTGGAGTCGCCGTCCCTGGAGCTGTTCAAGGCAAGGTTGGACGTGGCACTTGGTGCCATGGTCTAGCCTTGAGCTCTGTGGTAAAGGGTTGGACTTGATGATCTGTAAGGTCTCTTCCAACCTTGGTGATACTGTGATACTGTAACTTGCACCAGCAGAGCAGGAGCCAGCAATCCAGAATGCAAACGTATTCCTCCTCCTTAACCTGCCTGCTTCTGCTAATGTAAATGCAGGCCTTGAAATATAGATGATCTAACACTTCTAGATGCTGCTACCCAACTGGGGACAAGAGGGCAGCTTTCACTGAAGTTACCAACTCCAAACAGTAGTTCTTCCTAGAAGGGAGTTTTAGCTATGTGATTTTTCACTGCTTTGTCAACAGTTGTAAAGAGAAGTGGGAATGCTTGGAAGTGTTTGAGAGCTGACATGACAGAATGCAGCAGCCTTTCAGTGTCTCAGTGGTCGGCTGTGTAAATTAGTAGCTAGACCATTTTACAAATGTATATTATTTACCCAGCAGATGCTGGTATGGTCTCTTGTGTAAATTCCTAATTAGACTATGTACTGCTTTGTGAAAATCCTTTAATAACAAAGGTGCCACTGGGTGCTGAAATAATTAAATCAGCCCGTTTGAAACAACACTAGTTTGTCACTTCAACTTGGGTGATATAACATTACACATTCCTGTAAAAGCAGCCAGAGCAATTGAGTACGATCAGCTACAAAACATCAAATACAAGGGATAATGTTACCCATTCAATAGCTTTGGGTTTGGCATGAGCCTAGTGTCACAGTTGAAAAAGTTGCAGCCAACATACCAACAGCACAGACAAAGAACAGATGATCCATCTCCTCTGCCATCTATCATGCACAGCATTGCCAACTCCAGGGCTTTACCAGCACTGACATTTAAAACAAAGTATGTGTCAACCATATTAAATAATATACCAAGCTGTGGGTTATTAAGTGTGGGGTAATTTGACCACAGCAATTAAACTGAGATTAAAGAATGATAAAGGCAATGTTATATGCACTGTTCAGTAGGGTTTTTGGAACATATGGAGTCCTGAATATTTCCAAGTGTGAAAGCCACATCAGATATTAAGGCGCATGTCAGTCATAATCAACATCCTCCTCCTGCACCCTTCCTCCTCTTCCCCCTGTGAGAAGATGCTTTTAAATGGCAATAGTTCATTCCATGTATATTCAACCAAGAAAACATCTTCTGACTTGTGTCTCCAGACTGCAGCCCAAGGGATGTGTTACTAAAGCAATGGTTTAACATCTCAGTGTACTAAAAACACATGGTTTGTCAGATCCTTTAGTAAAGCAGTAGCGAGTGGTTAACCACGGACAGTCATTGTGCACACAGGCCACAGACTTATGGGCAAGCAGTTAATTTTCAGATCAATAGGCCTGGTGAAATATCTACTCTTTCCTCCTCAGAGATTTTTGTGATTGGAGTCTAATGGGGAATTTGCACACAACCATCTTTACTGCATACATGAAATCAGCTGTATTCGGTTGAGTTAAATCCACAGAAAACTAAAACCTAAAGAGCACAAGGCAGATCAGCAACAACCTGCTCTCACATCATGTCTCCAGGCATTTCCCCTTCCAACAGGGTGGCCAGACAGAGATGCAGTCATGACTCCTGGTCTACAACAGCCAACAAAAGGAGCATTTGAAAATCAGGATTGGCATTTCCTACATACAAGTATATTCCTGGAAGTATTTTATTATTTAGAAGAAAAGCTAAATAATAATTGAAGGTGAACGTACATTCCCAAATTATACAGTTACCAAAGCCACTGTGAAAACATCTTCAGCTAGGAAACAGTCTTGGTTGACAATTGCAGTAAGTGTGGGTCAACTATAATGCACCTACCTTTCATGTGCACAAATGAAAATCGTAATAAAATGACTGAAGCTCATAATCCATTTATAAACAGTGTCTCTTTGTATAATCCTGGTGGAGAGAGCCACCACAATACTTCTCATAAATACCCAAGCCTTTCCTTTTTAATATGTCTATGTGGCTTTCTTTAGGACTTATTTAAAAAATTCAAGTAACAACATCTCTCCTGTATTTGCTCTCAGCAAACCAGAAAATTCAGATAGAGCAAATAGAGATTTTTTTTTTAATAGCCATCTGTATTTTAAATGCCATCTTTCCCGGGGGGGGGAAGGCAGCAAGCCAAAAGGGTCAAAAGAATCAACTACAGTCTTGAAGAAAACTAAAGCAACACTCTAGCAAAACATATATGCAAAGAAATACATATACTGAGATAAGAGAATCTCCATTTAGAAGTATCAGAAAAACCATAAAATATTCTGAGGACTCAGTCAAATATAAATGAAAAAAAAAACAAAATCCCCTGGAAGTTACTCTGATATAAGATGGTCTACAAATACTAACAAAGTTATACACACAGACCTGACAGGATATTAAGATTACTAAAATGTTAACAGCTTACCTCTTATTTGAAGGCCTTTATACATATTCGAAAGAAGGCAGTTCCTGCACACCTTTCCTTCCTTATCTGTAAGCACATAAGTAGTTGTTGCAATAAATGAGGCTACTCATATTCTTAAAGATGAGCACATAACTTTGTCCAAAATGGAAGGGAAAAAATGGTTGTTAAAATATGGAAAACAGCTCCACTGCAGTTCTCCCAAATGAAGGAACTGTTGACACGAGCTCAGCCCCTGCACCAAAATCAATTCTTTAAAGAGTTAATGAAATTATTAGAAGTATAGATTTGTATGTTTTTATGTTCTTATTCAACAAATAACACAAAATATATGCCCTCTGTGGTAGTTTGAGGGGGGTCCCAGGTCCCCTTAAGAAAACTATAGGGACAAAGGCCCATCCCAAGGGGTGAACTTGGACATTCCAGGTTATTGTAATATTGTTACTCTAGTCCACTTTCTGGTATTATAGCTTATAAGGCAGCATCTGACTGATAGACCTCCCTTCTCCTCCCTGCCTTTTCTCCTTTCACTTTTTTCCCTCCGGGCAGAGCGCACGTCCCTACTTGGCTCATGGTTTGTGTGGGGAAGATGGCTCCCGGCTGACAGGGAATTGTGAGCTGCGTCACGCGGCCTGCCGAGGCCTCGTAGGCCTAAGCTAGGGAGGGCAGTTTCAGCCTACCCTCAGGCCTACTGAGGGTGGAAGGGGTGGAGGATTCTAGATGGATTTAGTCTGACAGACTTAGCTTAGCTTGTGGATGTACTTATTCTACTTGATTGTCTTTTATACATATGCTCCTGTAAATAGAATCTCTTTGAACTTCCAGTCAGTGCGCAGTATCTTCATTCTTACTCTTCAGAAGGAGCAAGAGTCATTTCTGTCCTCCAGTCCTGGGTTGCTCATGGCCCCAGACTGGCACACCTCTGCATTCCATCTCTCTCATTTCCAGTGTCTTTCAATATTATTGCTGGAGCGAGTCCAGAGGAGAGCCACAAAGATGATCAGAGGGCTGGAGCGCCTCTGCTATGAGGACAGGCTGAGAGAGTTGGGGCTCTTCAGCCTGGAGAAGAGAAGGCTTCGAGGAGACCTTATAGTGGCTTTGCAGTATCTGAAGGGAGCCTACAGGAAGGCTGGGGAAGGACTATTTACACGGTCTAGTAATGTTAGGACGAGGGGGAATGGGTTTAAACTGGAAGAAGGGAGATTTAGACTGGATGTTAGAAGGAAGTTCTTTACAGTGAGGGTGGTGAGACACTGGCACAGGTTGCCCAGGGAGGTTGTGGATGCTTCCTCCCTGGAGGCGTTTAAGGCCAGGCTGGATGAGGCCTTGAGCAGCCTGCTCTAGTGGGAGGTGTCCCTGCCTATGGCAGGGGGTTGGAGCTGGATGATCCTTGAGGTCCCTTCCAACCTAAACCATTCTATGATTCTATGATTACATTACTACAACTCCTGCTCTGATGATATCCATTTAATCTTCTGAATTTAACTTCTTTTCTCCGTATCTTTGAATATGTCCTCAATATTACACACATTCTATTATCCTCAAATGCTTTTTCCACCTGCCTATTTACTTTGAAAGACGATTCAAGTGTGGAATAAACTGGTGTTTACCCCTGCCAAAGGTAAAATTTGTTCCAAGAGCACAGGGACCAAAACACAGTGGCCACAGAACTCTCTACAGTCTGAGTCAGACAACCAGACAACTAATTCGTCTGAAAGTTTCCCCTAGGTTAGGCCTCAGCATGAATCTACTGGATACAATGAATACTTTCTTAAATGGAAAGGGGGGAAACAAAAAAGAAAACAACTGAAAACAAACAGAAGAAACAGTATCAGAAGTTAAATTTATCCAGCATCATGCACAAGAACGTCTGAACCCTCTAGGGATGTCCAAACCCTACAGCTGCTGCTAGACCTCAGACTCTGCAACACCCAAGCCATCTCAGGGCCACAAGAGCCAAACCACCACAGGCATGCTATGTGGTACTGACTTCCTGCTTGTCTGCTGAGTTATGAGTTCCATTACTCAGCTCTTTCAAGCAGCAATTTTTCTTCTGCTCTGTTGTAAGCTATTTACCCAACTTTGCCTTTTGCTACTAGCACGGGCACAATTAGTTTTTCCCTCATTATTTAATGTTTTTTTTATGCACATAGATTGTGAATTAAATAGAATACAGTAATAGAAACCAGACTTTTAAATACTGGACTCTGAAAACCTTCTCTCTACTGTAATAACCAACGCTAAATTTCATGGCATCCCCTTTTTAATAACTGAGCTATAAACCCCTCAATAATGAGTCTTGTAATGGAAACACTAGGCATCCCTTTACTGCTGTGGCCTGAACTTGCTGCTATAATCAGCTATTTTTACCAGTTAGTTGATTACACCTTAGAAAAATTACTTCTGGCAGCACAAGTCCTGTTCATTAGAGACTCTAAAATACTTAAACGTGATACTATAACTGACAACCAAAAGAAAGAAGAGCAAAGGAGAATTAAAGAAAAAGGTAAAGAAATAAAGAGTAAAACTAGTGGGCAGGGGAGGAAAGAAGCAGTATGTGCACTGAATGAGCGCCTCCTAACTTGTTATTTCCAGCACTCACTACCAACGCGCAAAGCTGCTAACATGCAGACTCTGCTGAAGCAGGGTTAGTTTGAACCCCAGAATCTCTCTGTCCCCTAGCCAGTGTCTTGTACCACCTGGAAATGTCAGCAGCTTTCGGGCTCTCCAGCTAGTATTGGAGTCCTGAGCTCTGTAAATTGAAGTCTACCACAGTAAGATTAGTTTTCCTTTTTGTTCTAGAAACTTTGTGGGTTTCTGGTCATTTCCAAGGGATTTTTCTTCACCCATGGTTTCCATGAGGACTTCAGGTTCTCCCAGTGTACTGAGCCTACAGATTCCTAAAGCTTGCTGTGATCCAGATTGAGAAATAAGCAGTATATATACCAGTTTAGTCTATATAGCTTACTCTCTTTCCTAACCAAATGAGGACTTTCTTTTATTGTTTTAACTCTGTGCATAACACGCTGAAAGCCTACATGACTTCCTGCATAAATAACATCTAACAAACTGCCAGCTGTGTTCCCTTGAGAAGCAGAAGAGGACACAGGAAAAATCTCAGTAGCTAGTCTTTTCCTGAAAGATCTTTTAGAAACACAATGTGCAATGCAAATCAGAAACATTGCATCCATTTCCTCCCCTTTAAAGAGTAAGACTACAATCTTTACAACTTTATATTGAAATGCTGGTAACAGTATTAGCTGTGCAGGTGCAGCTATAGACTGAGCATCCCAAGGACACGCTGACATGCTCTCTGTCCTTATGCTAGGCAGTGGAAGCTGAGGCCATTCCTACAAAAAATCCTGCATTTCAACAAGCACTTTCACTTAGCACTAATATTATGACATTGCTCAACAGTGAGATATGATAAAGGGAATCCATAAGGCACTTATAATACATTGTATGACTAATTATTGAAATCTGCAGACATAATCCTTTGACCTTAAAAAAAAAGTACAAGTAAATTATTTGTAAATATAATTATGAAGGACATGTGGTTGCAACACGATCAAAAACAGTATTAAACATGCAAAAGGAAGGACATTCCAAGAGGGTTGGGTTTTTTTTGCATGTGCAGAAATTGTACATTGTTTTCCTTGCTAGCATCCCAGGCAGCATTGTGCATATGCAGTTAATCATCTCTTTGTTTGTACAGGCACACTACAATTACACTGAAGTTTTCCTAACTCTTCCACATTTAAATGAGAACCATAATGTTGACCATAAGACAGAGGCAAATACTGACCCATAAGGAAAGAAAAACATAAATCCTGTGGATCTTCTCTCAGCTACAAGATGACTTTAAGGGCATTAAAAAATAGGGGTTTAGCATTGTTCTCCAAAAAAATCAGAATTTAGCACAATTCCCCTCAAACTTCTTAGAAATCCTTAAATCCCCTGTGACTGTGCACTGTAGGGAATTTCTTTCTGACTTTAGCAGAGCCAAGATTAGACCCAAAATAAGCTTTGTCCTCAGCCTTTGCACACAGATAGCATTGCCTTTCTTTCAGTCTTCAGGCACCAACACCTAGCAAGATCCACACCCTTTGAAGACAAGCACTTATCTTTCCCCAGAACTCCTCGTTTCACTTTTGTAGCCCAAAGATGCTGGGAAAGTAGGAAAGAACACTAAAGCAATAAGAAGAAATGAGATTACTGTTTTATATATTCAACCTCTACCAAATTCCCTGCCCCAAAGTCTCTGATCCCCTCAGGACAGACCTCAAGAAATATTTCTGTGAGGAAACATGTCTTTATGAGAGGCAAACAAGATTTTCACACACCCACACTGACAGAACACCTGTTTGTGTGGTTGCCCCTTCTGGCAGAGTATCAGTTTGGGGGAAAAAAAAAAAAAAAAACAAAAAACAAAAAAAACACAAAACAAAACAGTGAGATGGAGAAATAGAGGAAGAAAGTGGAAGAGCAAAAGAGTGATAGACCAAGAAAGAAGAGAGAGTGAAAGAGACATGGAGAGAAAGAAAGAAAGAAAATTAAAAAGTGGGCAAGAAAAAAAGAAAAAGAAATCTAAAAGCCTTATGAACAAATACATTGATCAATGATAAAAGAGAGCTTATGCAAAACTGCTTTCAGCAAGATGCATGTTGCATCCCTCAGTTAGGCAGGCCCATTAATATGAGTGAAGGCAAGCCATCTGCAAAGGTGAGCCATTGCCCCAGAGTTTCACCGTAAGTATGAGCATCACATCCTTAGCCACAAGGCAAGTACATCACAGGTGTATTCTAGGGCAAAAGCACTGAGGCAGAGAATAGAATAGCATCACTCTTAAAGCTTTTCTTGTTGCAGAGCAATTCAAGGAGGTTTCCTAAAACTGCACTGGTTTATTAAGCAGAAAAAGTCTTCTCCACAACGTTGTGGAACAGAAATTCCCACAAATGAGTGAAGTGCAGTCACTATCTTTTTTTTCCCTTTTTTTTTTTTTTGTGATAGCTTTAATTTGCTTGTTCTTTATGTCCATTGGCAGCCCCGCTAAAATGTATTGTTACAACCTATTGTCTTAGGTAAGATTATATCAACAGCTCCAGATGGACCACTTTTTAAAATAAATTCTGCTTTCTCTTATCATTGACAGGGATCACATTTACATATTCTCCTGGTGGAACTGATAATGCACCAGATGATTAATGTGCCTCGATGTACTGATACCTGTAGACTGTTTGATCAATGCCTGGCAAAAATAGTGTCTTTCATTCAGTATACTCAGAGCCCAAAACCACCCCGTGATTAATGTAACTAAATGTTTGGGGTCAGCTGAACCTACAGTTCCTGTTCCTGATTCAATATCAAACTAAAGAGAGGTCACAGGAGAGTGGATTAGTCATGTGAAGAAAAAGTCTGAGCATGCAACTTCAAACTACCTCCTTATGGGAAGCTACAGATGAGTTCTAGCTTTTTTTGTTGTTGTTATTGTTGGTTTTGTTACTACTACAGTTATCTGCACTGTTTTTCACTTCATTGTTAAACAGAACCCAACATGCTAAGCCTTTTAATGCCAGGATATTTTCAGCATAAAAATAAGTGGGTTTGATTCAGTCCTTGGCATTGAAGTTTGGATTTATTCAGATTTATTTATTACAGTTAGTGAACCATGAAAATCCAAGTCTGTGAAGTTACTCCCCAAAGAAAGCACTTCTTACAGTTAGAAGATAACAAAATGTCTAATGAACACAAGACCTTTTCCTAGTTCTGCTTGTTCTTACAACAGCTGTTTGGTGTCTCATTAAATATAGATGGGAGATATGGGAAGCACAGGGACTTGCTAAGGAATGGCTTTCACTTCCACTCATATTGCTTTACTTTTCTTCTCCAAAGTGTAGGATGTATAGAAGCCATTCAGCCAAAGAGAGGAAATGTCTCTTCTCACCACTGTCAGCTCCTTTTCTATCTTTGTCTCATTACTATCACATCCCTGACTAGGAGGCAAGAAAGCAGGCTAAGAAAAGAGACTTAGATGTACACTGTCAGCTAGCTCCTACAGAGTGAACTTTGTTGCCTTATGATGTCTCTATGGTCATAGAAAGTCCTTGAAATTGAGATGAATCCAGGTAAAAGTATAACATGTTGAGAGGATAAAGACATCTTGTAGAGCACACACATGTTGGAATAGAAATGACTACAGGCTCCCAGGAGAATAAAGGTGGTGTACAGCTCCCTTAGTCCCACCTGCTACTACACTGCACGCCTCTTTCTTCAGCTGAGTGCTGGTTTTTGCTGTCTAACACAAACAAGTCAATATAACATACACTGGTGCTTTTGGTGGCCCATCCTCAGGTTTTTATGTAACACCTCTAGAACATCAGCAGAGGACTGTTTCCTGACGCTGATTCACATATGGCCTCTAAGATGACCAAATCCTCTGCTATCAGAGAAGTACTGGATTCCTGCAGAGACAATGGCACATAAAAAAAAAGAAACATAATGCTGTACTAGTAAATATGTCAGAAGAGCGGAAGAAGAAAGAAACCATCACATATTCTAATCCAAACAATACTTCATCTCTCCATTAAACAATAAACTCTACTGATATAGACATTTAGTGATGAACTGTACTGACCCTCTATGCAAGCGTGTTTGGGAAGAAATGTAACAGAGACTTTCTCCTGTGTGTTCACCCAGGGAACAGTGATCTAGTTCAACTGCCATCACTCCTGCCAGATCCATCTCATGTTAGCAGGGCAGAGCTGACCTTGGGAACAATTCCCTCTAGCTCACCAAGTTTTCTGCCATGAGTACACTGTTGGTGAGAGGGGAAGTGACAGTAAATGTCACAATAGCACCTCAAAAGCCCAGCAGATGACTCAGCTGACCACCCTTCATGCACCACAGAGGCAATGTCTTGTCAGAAAGCAAGAAATGCCCTGAACTATATCCAGTCCTGTAAATCCAAATAAACCTCTTCCTAGGCTATATTGCCTCTTATGCTGTCAAGTTGCTTCTCTTGTGGCCAGGCTTCACAAAGCAGTTAGTGAACTGAGGTGCTTATATCATCCCATATGCAACACCTGGCAGAAGAAATGGTGTGTCCATCTGAGTATTGTTGACTCACAGTATAGTCTTACAGACCAAAATGATCTCAAGAGCACAGCAAACAAAGAACAGGTGAGGAAACATTACTCAGGAATTGTCACTGCTTTGCTCGGGTCCTCAGAACTGCCTAAGAAACCACTAAAATTATAGTCCGGACCTCAAATTCCTGTGTTGCAAATGAGCATCTCTGTCAGCAAAGCCCATCTTGTGACTTGCTGCAATTCCCAGATGACAGGGGCTTCTGCTACTGACTCTTCTGAGCAGCTGATGTGTTCGCTTATTGTATAAAGGAAGATGACAAGCTTGGTACCAAGCTCACACTCATGAAAGGTAATCAGCCCCAGCAGCATCATTTCTGACTTTCCTTACAGAACACAAAGGTTTGGGGGCCACATCTTGAACTGCAGCAACGCGCAGGCCATTCACTACCCTCTTTCTAATGTTTTCATTAAACACAGCTTAATTGTACTGTGAACACACCGAGTTATAACTGGGGAGACTTTTCAACTTAAAGAAACTAGAGGAGGCACTGAGATTGTATTTCTTATTCAAGAAACACTCAAAACTACTAAGTGCATTTTCAATACTAATATAGCTGCAAATGTTAACACATGGACAATAATTATCATGAAAAGTATTGTCAATAATTTTAGGAATAACGTACATGCATAATGAATGCATTTTGCCCAGGGGTAAGCTTGCATCTCGGCCTGATTTAGTATACAGAAAGACTGCATTATAATGAAAGGCAGAATTATCACATAGTATGACTACCAGTTTTATCCCTGCTTGGTAGGATCCTAAAACTGTCACCAAAATGTTAAAATTACACTCACTTAAATGATGTCTATAATACAAAACTATGTGCATGTGGATTTATTGCCCTCAATAATATGAACAACTTCACCATCACTGGTTTGTAAAATGTTATTCTGCCATAAAGATATTCATCAAAATAAAACAAGACAGCACTTTTTAAGAGCATAGGCTTGAGGAAGAGACTTTACCAAATATGATGTCTTGATTTGAAGCAAGGGTAAAAAAATTTATTTGTCATTTGAAAGGTTTGGAGGTGTCCTATTTAATTTCTTGTGGGTTTTTTTTGTTTGAGGGTTTGGGGTTTTGTTTTTTTTTTTTTGAGTTTTTTTAAAGTGGCACTGGCTTAGCCTACTGAAACAAAGGGGTTTATATTTCTGAAAACTGTATTTGTTTTGTTTTTTAAATGCCACAGTAAGAAGTTAAATGTGACTTCCTTGCTTTAGGGAGAAGTTCAAGTTATACAATGCAATCTGTCCCTGAAGAATGACTTAAGACTAGCTCTCTTAGAGTAACTGTCTGCACATACCCAAATCAAATGGAATAATAAAATGCAGTTGCTTTATAAACAGAATAAGTCTATCAGAAAAATAAGTGAATGCTATATATGCACAGTTCTACTTAAGTTTAGCATAGACAATCTATGCTCAGCACAAACCACTGCACCTCTGGTAAGGTTCTGCTATTATGTTAGAGATTTTATTGCACATCACCAGTAAATCTGCTTTTCATCACCAAAAACCATTTGGTTGCATACAATGAGCCTTGTTAATGCACAATACAACAACATTTTAAAATAATATAGGCCCAAAATGGATTACATAAAATACAAATACAGTGATGCTCATCAAAACATTTCTCTGATATTAATTACAATTATTTGTTAGAAACAAAAATATCTCATCTGGCCTTATTTTTAGACAGACTTCAGCATAGCCTTTAACTTCCTGATTCTGCATGGATCCTTCTATCATTTTAAGGTCTTAAAGATTTTCACACTCTTAATTCAGCAAAACATAAACATTTGCAGATACAAAGACCAGAACAGAAATAACAGCTCATACATCAAGTGCTGCCTTCCATCCTGTGTGTTAAAAAAAAATAAGTAATTTTGTAAGGTTGACAAATATATAATGCAGTGTATATAAAGTATGGGGGAACTGGGGAAGGAGGTACATACATGTGCATTTATAGCTTGCTTGGTTTAGTAGCAACATTGTTTTTAATCAAATAAGAGTTGACAGGAGACTTCTCACATTACTGACCTCAGCAAAATCCTGAAGGAAAAGTTAGCCTGAAAGAAAGTTACTAATTATTATTATTATTATGCCACAGTGGACCTTCACATATATTTGCAGGGTACTTGATCCAGAGGCCATGCAGTTCTCCTGGTTTTCCACCAGCTTCAAGCTTCAAAGATTTTTTTCACCTCTCTGCCTTATTTTTACAGGACTAGGCCTCCTGTGAATCCATAAATGGGTTGTAAACTACTCCTCAACTCCATCCTAGTCTAAGTAAGATTTACCTAATATTCTCTAACAGGAAATATTTCAATTACAAAACATAGCTCTATCCTGCTGAAACTCATTTAAAATGCTATTCTTTTTCACAATATGCTTGATTTTATAAAACTGAAGTACTTTTATTTATTTTAAAGAGAAATAAGACAAGAGGGGGAAAAGATAAGCATCTCTGCTGTATTCATCTCAGGCAAATTAGTTCCTTCAAAAAACACATGAGTATATTGGGAGAAACACTTGGAAATGATTGCTGAAAAAGGAGGTTGCATGGGGTACATCTTCTAAGACATTGAAGAATGGGAGCAAATGGGAGTGAATGAACAAATTAATGATTAAGGAAGATTTTTTATTTATTTATTTATTCTAGAAGCTCTGTCCAGCTTGGCCTCCCAGGTTCGAGCAATCTTTCACTGTCAACATATGCCATGAGATTGATTCAATTAAGATTAGCGGCACCGGAGAAAAAAAGTGGCATGGTTTACTTTTGATTAGTATTGTCTTTCCTCCCATCTCACAGTGGCTGTGACCCCGACAACTAAGATAGTTGAAATATATTAGATGATGAAAGTAAACAATTTGTCCAGTATGTATAAGCAGAAGAGGAAACAAGCTTAATCATCCCTTATATTTCAGATACTTTTATACCTTTGTAAGGGTTCTTCTTTGCATCTCACATACTGAATTTAATTTGCTTACGGTTAACTCTTGTATCTAAAATAGTAGCAATGGTACAGTGCTGGTTAAAAAAAAAGGACAAGGTGCTGAATACAGTTTACTGCATGAAGTACTGTAATTCCCAATATTACCTTTGAAGGTAGATTAGTTTCTACCCTCCCCACATCGAAAGTGCTTTAAGACGATATAAACCACACAGTTCCTCTATCATGCATTAGCAGATAGATTACATTTGAAAATTAGCTAGATATTCAATTCAGGGTGTTCATTTCCCTGCTGTCACTAGCATGGCCTACACTTTCTGCTAGTACAAATGGGATAAACTGTCTTGGAAACAATAGAACCAGACATACTTAGAGTAGAGGCAAATTTGACTGAAAGCCTGGGTATTTTTTCTCCATACATCAGAATGCAGACGGAAGTTAATTCTCATATTATTCCTTCTAGAGAAATGTTGTGGCATTCTTTCTATTTTTCACAGTCTCTTAGGACACAGAAAGAGGAAATCACTTAAATCAAACTGGTACCTTGAGCTTCATGGTAACACAGACAGTTACAGGTAAAGGAACACTACTTGCTAGTGTGGTTACATTTTTGCCATTGTATGAGGTTTGATCTAGCTCAGTAGAACAGATCATAAGTTTATTACATGGTATACACACATATTTTACGTACTTGCTTTAAGTTTCTAAAATTTTCTAAATTAAAGGTTAACAAGTGAATTTATTGTCATTAAAAACTATCAGAAAGAACAAAATCTCACCCCTAACCACTGCAACACAAGCACTTCACAGACTGATCTTAAAACAGTAGCTCTTGAGAACATTGGCTTGGCCACTAAAAGCTTGATTCTGATGCAGAGGGAAGCTTCTCCTTATACTGAAATCTCAATCATGCTACAGACATTTACTTAGTAAAAGGTACCTGTTTGCACTCCTGTGTTTTGTAGCAACATACATAAATCACAAGTCTTTTACCCTGAGAAACCTGGGACAGGATCCTTTCCTGGATCCATGCCAAACAGAACTGGTCACAGGTTGAAGGGTAAAGGACATGAACATAAGTCTTTTATCTTTGCCCCAAATTCATATTCCAAACCAGTCTCAGCAGTGAGTGTAATGAAATCAGAAGTCTCAGTTCAGTCCCTAGTGGCATTAGTTCACATTATAAAATCATTACACATTATTTGACAATGTTGTGCACTGTTAGCATAGAAAAGAACTTGTTCTGTGTCTCTAGGGGGGGTGGTCCCCACAGAAAAGATCAGGTTTTTGTGTGAGGAGGTGCGGCAAGGAGTGCAGCTGGCTGGTTGATAATGAGCACTTTGATGTTTAGCGGTTTTAGTCCCTTAACACTCATCAAGACCAATATTTGTCAGAATACAAAGAGGGAAAAAAGTCAAATTGTTGTTTTCTAAAAGGGCAACTGAGCAACATTTAACTAGTACAAGTTTAAAGGGAAATTCAGATGTTGGAAAATACATGGAATCTATTAAAATACCTTTGTCTGTTGCTATTCAAAACATCTTTGACTATTGCTGTGCTGGAACTTCAATGTAGAAACTTGGATGTTTTCCTATTTGTTTTCTTTTTCTCCCTTTTAAAGGCACATTTACAGCATAACATCTGATCTCCTACATTTGTCACCGTGATACTCTCGGAAGGCCCTAATAGACAATGGATCCTTCCAAGTCAAGCACAGTGGTGAACGTTTGCAGACTCGGTGTCTAACTATGCATCTGGGGGTATAGGAAAACACAGACAGAACATGCCTCAGTTCACAGACTCCCCAGTTGACAGTGGGCTATTTGTAGCCCACTTGTGCAGCTTGCAACTTACAAGAAGTAAGTTTCTTTGCAGGCCACAGAGCATGTTCTTTCTCAACTGCACTGGTCATTGGAATATAGAGAAGCAACAACAAATCACTAAGCAGTTAATTAGCTTCACAGTTCTAGTTAAAAGTTATGTTGGGTCTTGAGACATGGAAAAATCGCAGTTCCCAAGAGCACAGCTGAACTAGCTGGACAACTGTTAGAAAAAACGGTTCCCAGGAGTCACCTAGAATGTCATGGCTGCAAAAACTAAGGACAGCAAAGTCAGGTAAAGCTGAGAGGAAGCCATCAATCAGCTATAGCGTGAGAACTTATTCATATGGTGGTTCCATGATGTCTTAACTGGTCCAAGTCAGGACCAGACAGTTGTCGTGTCTAAGCCATGTGTTTTTGTCCTGTATCTCCCTGCTTCTCCAATGGGATGAAATGGCTCAGCATGGGGTCAGACAGAAGCCAGGACCAGCACCATACTGGAGACAGAGGAGAGGAGCACAGCAGCTTTAACTGGACAAGCCTAACCACAGCAGAATCACTGCCTGTGGAGTTATCTATGTACAATCCTGCCTTTGGCCTATCACCAACGTTAGAGTAGTGTAAATTTCATTTAGCAAGTTGCATTTCACTTTACTTGGGCTGTTGCCTAATTTTCATTATTTTCTCTTAAACTAACACACTATGGTTCCTTTATTTTAAGACTTCCGTTCTGATCCAGTCTTAGCACTCAAACAGCCTGGGTTTTAAATAGGGCACCACTTATACTGTACAATAGCACCAAGAGACCTGGCAATACCAGACGTCCTTAAGGTAACTATCAGAAGATTTATCCCCTGTTCACTTCAGTGTAAATATTTTCAAATCTTAGGGAAATACATGTTAAAATATTAATGTTCAAATTGTTCCAAGCCTCTAAACATTTCTGCTTTAAATTGCTCCTCCAACAGCTGTACTCTAGCGGGAGAAACAGGTCGTGGAGATATCTGGCTTCATTCACCATTCACTCTTAAATGGTGTAACAGTTTTATGGCCCTTCTCTAATGATCACCCATTGTGTAGTGGATTGCCAATCAAGGATCACTTAATGACAAAACAGAATAATTTAACCCCAATTCAAATGACAATGGCCAGAATTGCCCACGTAAATGTCTTGACACAACAGAGTCCTTCTGAAAGTTTTTCAGCTGAATGAGGTAAATAACATTAACAAGCTATTATCCGATAGCTCTTCCTCAACAGTTACAAAGGGCTGACCTTTGAACTTTGAACTTTTCCTTTGACTGATGGTGACCATTATAACATTTGTGTTAGTCATTTAAAACTGCAGGTGTAACCCCTTACAATACCTAATATAATGTGTAGGCTACAAGGGAGGAGAAACCCGGGCTCACAAAACAAAACTGCAAGAATTAGCAAGGGCATTTCAAAAGGATTAATGTCCCCTAATTCTTTCCCAGCAACGGCAGGCCTTTGCTTCCCGTATCCCACTGAGGACAATTCCTGTCACTTTCTGTGGCCATGCCTGAAGCCGGCACCTTGAGCCGGCAGCGGCTGAACATGCTTCATCTCCTGCAAAGCTGAGCGTGCTGCTCTGGCTTTGCTCCCTGGGCTAGCTTCTGGGAGTCTGGTGTTTCAGGTACTGACCCTCACCGACTGCCTGGTTCAAAAGTTACTTTCAAAAATGAAAAATGTGGGTTGTTAAATCACACGGAGAATCTTAAATCCCAAACACCGCACTGGCACATGTAAGGTAAGAAGCACCAAGAAAGAAGCACGCATACATAGAGTGCTCATCCTAGCAGGTAAAGTTAACAGCACCCCTGCATTTAGATGACTGACCAAAAGTTTGTGAAAAAGGTCACAGAATCATTAAAGCTGGAAAAAGCCTTTAAGATCATTGAATCCAACTGTCAGCTAAACACTACCATGACTGCTAAACCATGTCCTGAAGTGCCGTGTTTACTGAACACCTCCAGGGATAGCAACTCCACCACCTCTCTGAGAAGCTTGTTTCAATGCTTGACCACTCTTTCTGTAGAGTGTTTTTTTTCCTAATATCCAACCTAAATCTCCCTGGCACAACTTGAGGCCGTAATAAAACAAAGCGGTTGAGCATGATAGCAAGAAACAGGAACTGGCAGGCAGGAAATGTCTAAGCATCTGCTATTTCAATGGAACATCTTTGAACAGACTTAGGAAGAGAGAAGAAGTATTTTCAAACCACATACAGCTCCTCGGGATCTGCAATAGGCCAAAGGGCATTTTAGGAGCCACATGGAAATTAAAATTAGCTTGCTTTAAACCACAGTTTGGAGTTTACTGAACTGACATAGCGTACAAGACAGTTACTCTGCTCTTCATTCCATGTCTTGGAAAGTGAATGGAAAGACAATTTTCACAGCATTGACAACACATGCCTCCCAGTTCCAGGACAGAAAAGTAAGTACTTTACAGTTTCATTGTCACTTTCAAACTTTTTTTTTCTTCTCTTCATTGAAACCAATTAAAGGTCAGTGCAAAATTAAACAAAATTTCACTAATTCTTACCTAAAAATTTTAAATAGAATCATTTCAGTTCTACAAATCTTGTGTTTGCTTCCTAAATGATTATTAGATTTTGCCCTTCTTTTCACAGCAGAAGAATCTAAAAGGCAAATCAGTACAACACAACCACTTATTGGAACCAGACTTTAAATTTGCACAGTACTTAGAAGGCTTGCCTTACATAAACAGGCACAGTATCTTTTGATTTATTTGGACAGTCCATAATAAGCCACCTACAATCCAGATCAGAGTTTCAAAATTAAGATCAATTTAGTGAGAAAAATATCCACAATGTATTTGTCTAGTAATAAATCTAAATGAGCTTGATCAAGGTTGTAGACATACTGCAATTACCAAAGGAAGGAAAGTTGATCAAATAAGTTGTTTCCCTTGAATCATTCATGCAGCTCTGTTTTAAATAGTTAAAATAATTACTTTATTACTGTTTGAAGTTGAAAATTATATTTTATAATATAACAACGTATTGGATAATGAGTATTTAGCAGGAGCTAATCTAAGAAGAAAGGGAGTAAGATAAAGAAAAAAATATTATGAACAGCCATTGAACATGACCAACTTGAAGAGGAATTTGCAAATCCTAAACATATACTAGTTTGGGTTTTTTTTATTTTGGTTTTGCCTTCTTTTCCAATGCTGCCTCACAAAAGCAGACTGTATACTGAGTGGTGGGGTCTGGAAAGGAAATCATCACACCCAACCAACCTCATACCTCACAGAATAGGTTAGATACTTCCAATAACTGCCTGCAGTGTCCCTGAGATGACTAGTGAAAAGGTAAAGGAGAAGGCTGACAAAAGTTTATAAGGAAAATGACACTTATTTTATAGATGGGCATCACTTGGTTTTTCACTTTTGGAACAGATATATCAGACACATCAACACGCACAGCATGTACATTGAATTACGTTTGCTTAGACGAAAGAATGAAGAGAGAAGTTTAAGGGAAAACCAAGTATTTCCAGTCACCGAAAGTCCCCAAACCGCATTCTCTTCCCGTAGGGCTCTCCCCATTTCCTGGAATCCCTTGTTACGGGTGGCTGAAGTGGTGTGGTGTCAGCCGCACACACTGAAAGATGGGTGCTCCAGCTCGCTCGGGATGAAGACACACATCACCCCATACGGATCTGACAGTGTCTTATCTCGGGGCTTTTGCTGTTGACATTTGTCACTGCTTCAAAACATTATAGGCACCACCTCCGTTTAAATTTACAGATACGTTTTAATTAATGGGGGGAAATGTGTTTATCTCCACCAAACAGCGCTTGGATTTCAAGCGTTTCTTATCTCCGGTGTGAAATTTAGGCTGACAAGAATCAACGCTTCCCACGCCGCAGCTCTGCTCTGCGTCGGTGGCCGGGCAGGGAGTGGCTCCGGGAACGGGAGCGGGGCAGGGAGCGGAGTGGCTCCAGGAGCGCGGCCAGTCCCCAGGGTGCGGGCTGCACAGTGGAGCTGTCTAACGAGCCCTGCCTAAAGCAGTATGCAGAACACATCTGCCTGGGCTCTGGGAGCTGGGTCTGTGTGACCAATTCCGTGTCTGAGAGCTAAATTAATGGTGAAGAGTTTAATTGTAAGTAAACAATAGCACATTAAGGAGCAGTAAACACAGCAGTAGGGACTAAGAAACTGATCGTTCAATCACAGATGTGCCCGCTTCGCTGCTCTCACTAACGATCTCCTCCGTCTGTACCTTATGACCGCGCTTTCGGCACTCTTCGTTATCCTAAACGTACTGCTTCCAGTCCTACACCTCTCCTAAATGCACAGGGCACCGCTCGCCTGCCATGCGGCCGGCAGCTGAGGCACTCAACTGCTCCAGTTGCAGCTGCCAGGAGTCGTGGCCTACCAAGGGAGTGGAAACGTTCACTTCACAAACTAAAGCACACAGCATCATTCCTAAAAATCTGTACTACTTAATGGCAAATTTCTTCCTTTTAGTGAACGATTTTAATGTTGCACGTCCACACACACAGATCTGGGCAGCCAGGGCACAGGCAATTCGGGAACAAGAAGTGGGGAGATATGAACCAGAGTCTAACTGCCCCGAGCACATTGCCTTAGGCATTGTGCCTTAGTTTCCTCCATTACAAGATAGGAAGAGTTCCAATTCACATGAGCAGGAAGCTGTAGAGATGATGTGCAGATCTTATGGAATGGCAAAAGATACATGCACCATCTGAACAAAGCATATGAGGGAAAATACCGAACTGTTGTTCATCATTTTGTTTCTTCATTCTCCCCTTACTCCCTTTCTCATTGCTTACTGATTTTTGTTTCCAGCTGACATATGAGCGACAGTCTATATTAAGACAACAGCAGCTGAAGCATCAGTAAAGTCCACATCAGTATGTACCATTCAGAAATCTGCTGTTTGATGATGCATGTTCACCCCCTCAAGAAATGCCTAAGAAAAAAGCAACTCCTCCTGAAGGGACACTGATACTAGGTGGGTGGTCTTCAAAAAATGCTTCTCTGCATGATGTCCAGTAGGAGAATCCCTTTCAAATACAGTGAGATGGATGAGTTGTCATCAGCTCACTTCATACACTGCTTTACAGGACATTCATAAAGTGAGTAAAGGACAGTTCTCATTTGTTCAACACAAGATAAAATACATGAAAGGTGACTGACATGAAGTAAATTACTTCAAACATGCGTTTCTGGAAGCACTGATCTACTAGACTCACTCTGTCGTGTGCATCCTCCAGTTGCTGAAAGACTAACTACCACTTAAAAACAACTGAAATCCCTACATATTGTGACTATAAGCTTTTAATTAATTTGCCATATTATGTGTATCAACAGCGAGACGTGTTTTAACAGCAATTTATCTTCAATCTGGTTTTGAAGCCAACACAAATATTTCTTCATTTCACCCTGCTTTTGGCTCACTATGGAAGTAGAAATGAAAGGGTCCAAACCACTGCTGGCATTAAGGTCACAAAAGGTGTAACCTGGGTTAAATCTGTGGTATGGACTCTCCTTGTGCCAACAATGAACTGGGATCCCTGTTTTTACTTGTGGTACCCTGCAATTAAAAGAATTTAATGTAAGAATAATTATGAATGAACTCATGAGTCTTTCTCACATGAAATGCCAGGCAACAGGCTTTCATGGTCCCAATGCTGTGCTTTGATTGCTAGGCAGTGACCTTCCCCTTCAGTAAAATATACTGTGCTCTCTCACCAAGCCTACATGCACCATGCAAGCCCTGGATAAAGGTTCTCACCAGGGTGCTCCCACTTCGCCTGAACCCACAGTGGAAGAGAAGCCTCTGCTCTATGTTTGACAGCAGCTCCCTCCCATAGCAGAAGCCACAGAGGAGCAAGGATTCATCTGGGTTTCTGCTTCTCCACGAGTAGGACACACTCAACATTGCTACCAGCAGTGCAATTCAACAGAGAACATTAAACCCCCAAAAAAGCCAATAACAAGCCACACCACCACCAAACAAAACAACCAACCCACCCTAATGAAAACCAACCCAAATAAATAATAATAATTAAAAAAAAAAAAACACAAACAAAAAAACACCAAACCCACACACAACCCAAATTACAACCCACAAATGTATGAGGGGAAAAAAGTCATATAGAACTTCCCAGCTTATTATATTCAAGCTTTTCTACTGTGATTGCCACCAAGACTACTACCAGGTAGTAGTCTGTGGTGGTGAACAGTCACCATCCACTTTCACCTGGCCATTAGAGAAGCATTATACAAACAGGGCTTTTAGCCTGGACTTAATGTGAGCATGTAAACAAGGAATTCCTTCTATCTTTTGCCATTCAGCCCCATACAAGTATTAACCAGACAAATTTCTGAAATTCAGGCTCTCAAATCCGAGGAACGGTTCCAGAAGGGCAGAAATCGCCAACAGAGACTCAAATAAAAAGAAATTTATCCTTCCAGTCCATATTTGTATTCTCCAGTTTATTCACTCTTCCACTGATTATTTCATTAGCTCCTCACTTTTTAATGAGTGTAATCCCACAACCCCCCAAGCATTCTTGCTACACAGCTTGTCCCTAGAAATTATCTCCCTCTGCCTTTTACAAAAGCTCTCACAAACAAACAGACTGCTCCACGCTGTACACACATATCCATCTAACTAACGCAATTTGCCAATTTGCCAAAGGGCAGAAAACTCTAAGCTCCCTTTATTTGCCTTGCTGCTGAGTGATCTCAGCCCCAGTGACTAAGAGTCAAGCAGCGAGCTGTGGGGAGATACCATGCTGCAGCTAAACTCACCTCAGCTGCAAGCAGCAGAGCTGCCATCTTGCTAATCAGCTTTAATTTAGCTGTCTCACAGCTTCATAAGTAAATAAAGACTTACTTAGTGTCAGAAATATCAGTATTTAACCGCAGAGTTTAAAAAAGTATGGTAATTAAAAGAGTGCCACAAGTCACAGCTCTGTGCAATCCTAACAGATTGTAGGGTTTGCCTTTTTGAACCTCTCAGCACGTTTAGAAACTTGAGTAAAACAACAAAAGGTGTTAATAGCTTTAAGGGGAGCACCATGCTGATAGATTACCCATTATGGTTATCCACTCACAGCGAAATGGCAAATAGGTTTGATCAATTCGATTTTAATGTAAAGTGGAACTTGAAAAAAAGCAACGAGCAAAGAGAAGACCTTTTGTTGCTAATGTGTCTGGGAAAAAAAACCCAAACACTTAATTGAGGTCACAATAATATCAGCAGTTATCACCATCAATAATTCAGTCTTATTTATTACTACACGGTAAAGTTCTGTCAAACAGGAGTCGTCCAGGCTTTGTTATACATGTTAACATGAAGCTAGATGCTGGATGATTGGTATATATTTCACCAGCTGCTCAAAACTGTGGGATAGCGAGAAGTAATGATATTCTGAGTCCTTGCATTACACAATAGTTAATTTGCTGTATGCAGAAATGTACGTTACTAATATAATAACCCCACATAAAGTATGTGTAATAAAAAAAGCATTATATCTGAAACAGTGACTGACTAATCTTGCCTGAGCTATCTGTCATGAGGAAAACAATTTCAATTCCTGCATGATTTAGTACTTCTAGAGCAGGAGAAACATAAATTCTGCCTCTTCACACAGTTCTAGCCACCTGTGATTAGTTATCTTTTAAAAAATCTAAACGAACGCATAATTGTACAATTATAGATGCTAACTCCAGTGTTAAAATTTAAAATGTATTAGTCTCGTAAAATGCCTCATTAATCTCTGGGTTTTAAAGGACATACTTGTCCAGTAATGAGCCAAATGCAGCAAATGTGCGAGATGCTGGTAAGGGAAATTTAGATTTTTTTTTTTTTTTTAAACCTTAGAATCATTTTATTCCTACAAAATCTGTTTATTAAGCATGAAGAAGTCGTCAGTGGCAAAGTCAGCTGTAGTTCTCTGCTCATTAACTATGGAAATAAGCTGTTTTGAAGAGATTAGTTTTTCTTTACACACGATATTCATGGGTTTGTAACAGCCATGTTACATAGTATAATTACTAACTGGAACTGCAACCAGGAAGGTTGGGCAAGAATATTGATCCCTTCCTGTCTGCTAGGGACGCTTCTCCCCTGCGCTGATGGCAGGAAGCTTTTTGTTAGGCTCTTACCACCTTCCTTAAGGAACGGGGCGGGGGAAGAAAGAAAAGAGAGAGCACAGGACACCTGTGAAAAACAAAGCTTATCCCATTTAGAGCCTGTCAGGCGATGGCATGAGCCGCTGCGGCGTTTGGTGCTGACAGTGAGGAAGCCCAAATTTGGGGGAGGAGCGATATGGCACCAGGAGTGGGAGGGCAGCGGCGAGTATGCGCAGGAGGAGGCGATGAATGCGATCCACGATCAGGGGGAGCCGGCAGCCCCTCGGAGAGCTAATCCACTTGGCAGCGCTGAGATGGCTCCTTGAAGGAGCTAAAGTAGACTGACACAATGGCCTGCGAGGCATTAAAATGTAGGAATTAAACACTGTTAAATTGCACAGAGGGATTCTTAACCTCAGCCCTTTGGCAACGCAGTGATGTTTCTTTCCTTTTCTTCTCTCTCGCCCCTTCTTGAAAGTGCCATACGCAGTAGATTTATTCTTTTTCTAGATGCCTGACTGCTCAAACCGCACTAATTCTGGGTGCCAGCTCCTTGACGTACACAAACCCTGTTCGTGAGGCTATAAAGCCTCTGAACGACTGTCTCAAAAAATAATCTCGCCTTCTGCTGCAAGCTATGCCGCCCCTCCCGCTCCCCTCCCGCCCTATTCAATAGCCCTGCTGGCCGTATCACTCAAAAGCACATCTGGATTCATAGATTTGAACCTTTTGATCCTGCAAATGTAACAGCTCCAGACAAGCCTTCCTTTGCAATTGGGGCTGTGCAGATTCCCCACCCAATTTGAATGAGAAAGGTAAGGTTCTGTTTTGTTTAAATGGACAAGCAAGTGTTCAAAATGATTTTAAACTGTGGACCATTATTGTTTGCCCTGGAGCTTAAGTGGATGGTTTTTTTTTTCTTCCTCTCTTTCTCCCCCTGAAACACAAGTTATCCTCAGGCTCAACAAACTGACATGCGGTTCATGACAATAATAGGGTATCACTCAGCCAGTTTGTACAGAGCTGCCAAAACAGACTCCTCTTATTCCCTAGCTCGTGGGCTGGTTTGGGGTTTTTGTTATTTTTAAACAGCGTGACATTTTAAAAGTTATTAGAGTATTAATGCTGCTTTTAAATTAATAACGCTTTATAAAACTGGTATGGAATTAACATAAGTTTACTTCTGAATGCAAGCCTCTCTTTTCCTGTTTTACTATCCATTACTTCATTAAATCAACACTGAAAAAAAGACTAGCCTTGCCAAATTTCTCACTGCGCATTCAACTGTTTGCCCATGACAGTATTTGAATGTGCTTATTATTTCTAGTAAAGCCCTTATCATTTTCACTGTGAAATTTAAATCACCCTGATCCAACTCTTCTTAGCTAAAGTCAGCTTTATCAACCACAAGAGATGTGGGATTTTAAAAAGATCTGAGTAAATTCACATTGTTTGGATAAACTCATTCAGGGGGTTCAGTAAATGAAAGCTGAAATAGATACGTATTCCAAAGAGGTTATGGACTGCTTGAAAACAAAGCAGTTAAAGCATTAAGAGAGAGAGAAAGAGAGAAAGGTAACAGTATCAGTATCTTTTTAATGAGGGCATTCCCAACTCAGGTTTTGAATTGGTATTTCTGTGCCTCCACAATAATTCAAGTGAAAAGTATAAAACCATTAAACTGTTTACACATTTCCCCCCCGCCCCTACAATCCACTCTATGTTATCTGGTCAGTGTTGTGCTACTGAAAATGTTAAGGGCTGCATTTATGCATTATCTCACAATTTAAGTAACTGTGTATCATGTATATTTAAAGCCATCTCTCTGTAGTTTTAATTATCTCAGTCTGCAGGGACAAAACGCAGCTCCCATGCCTGAGACTGAAATGAAAGTGCTGCACGCTGACAGCTAAGATGTCTGTCCTAGCTTGTTGAGATTTCCTGTAAAATTTGCATTGAAAAGGCAGCTTTAAATATACTTAAAATAAAAAGAGCATTTGCATCTAATTTGCTACACTTGCAGTATTAAAGTTTTATCTGAATAAAGACATGTCAAATGGATTTATATAGTTAAGCTGATAGCTTTTAAAGTCAACACAGTAACATCAGCTAAATTCAACAAAGTAATGGCAGCAGCTAATGGCATTTATTAGTTTATCATCATTTACTTAAAAACCATAACACAGATCATTTTATTTTCACATTACTGTTTGTGATTCTTTGACTCAGTTTCTATTGATTCCACAAATTATTGCAGAAACTGACATTTATCTAACAGAGTTTTCTGAGCTATAAATGTTGGCTTTAGTGGGAAGCAATTGAACACTTGCCACACAATGGTTTGAGCCATGCTAGAAACAACCATCTTCAAATAAACAGATTTGGCAACCATTTTAAAATATGATTGTTGCTTGTCTGATAATGACAGAAGGGATTTTATTACCAATAAGGCGCTTATTACAAACCACTGCCTATGTAATCTACTGTCTCATCACATAGAGTGCTGAACATTCACCCCAACACAGCCAAGCACTGAAGCATTAAGCTTTGTTTTAAAGATATACATAATAGCAAGCAAGTATTCTTACAGCACTTCTGCAGATGTTAAAGAGCTTCACAAATGAGATCACCACTGTTTACACAGAAGGAAACTAAGGCTGAGAGAACCCAGATTGCATCTAATGCAGATTGCATCTAATGCTTTGGTGGGACCTGATGTTGCGAGTCCCAGTTTAGTGCTCTGTGCATTATGTTTTACTGCCACCTTATGCTCCTGTTGACTTCAAAGTGTCATCAGCACTTGGCCAGGCCTCAGTGGAGCTACTTGCCAAAAACAAATGCTGATGAAAAAGATTGTTGAGGGGGCTTGAATGTTACAGAACAGTCTTTTGCCTGTAAGTCCATAGTAAAAAGAAGGGCTTATGAATTACACTCTCAATTCTGCTATACCTTTGCATTTCCTTTTCATAATAATTACTGAGGCCTAATAATTTACTAGGAAATGCTAAGCAGTATTTTATTGCTACTGTAAAACCTAGACACCCACACAGTTTGATTTGTAAATATTTTGGGTGTGGACACCTACATGTCATCATTCAGTTTTACTAGTGCATTTGAAAATTACATCAAAAGCTTCCAATCATGCAACGTACTCTCCTCCTCCAAAACCTGTTCTTCAGGGAAGAAAAGAACAGAGTTGAAGACAGGGTTTATTTTCAGAACTATTTATGAAGGTCAATGTTCCTGCTAACAGGAGGTTCACATCTAATTCCCCGTGCCAGACACATCATATCTCAAACTTTTAATTCTAAAGAGATCACCAGTTTCTCTCTCTCCCAAGAAAAGTGACAAACACAAGCCACATTTGGCAAGAATTTGAAATGATCATGCTTTCTTCGTGCCATTTATTATAATTCTTCCATGCCAATAGGCTTTGTTTTGCTATTGTCCTCATCCTGAACTCTAGCTTCTATTTCAGCATACATTTGTAATTCCCTATCCCTGGGTTGAAGAGCACAAACCTCTGGCTCAGCAGAACAGCCTGAGACAGCTGGAGCAATAGATCTGAGATGTACCCATCCTTCTTGAATTGCCATCTCACAGGTGGCCAACTTTCTTCTGTATAACTGCAAGATCAGGCAAGAAGTGAGAAGCTAAAAATTGTATTGACCTTCAGTTGGAATCCTATTCTGACCTCATTCAATTCAGTATGAATTTTCTTCTTATTTTAACAGCAGATGGATCAGATATTTTTCCGGTTTTATTTTACTGAATACCACTAATGAAAAACTACTGCAAAACAAAATTTTGGAGGGGAAGAAGTTGAGTATGAACATTATTTCTTTTGTGGTATAGGATCTCTTCCTTCACCTAAAGGAACCTTGTGAACTATTAAAAATAATACAATATTTTATTGCTGTTTCAGTCATGCTGGACAGAATGACAATTCCAGAAGTTCCCATTGTATCACAGAAACAAGATGCATTTTCCTTGGGGCTGGAGGGAAGACAGTGCCTCTAGCAAGAGTTCTTCAGTGGAAAATATTATGGCATAAGTGTGAAACAAAAGCCCAGAACTAGATAGCTACAGCTTTAACAGCATCAATATTTAAGTAGTAGGACACCTTAAAGGAGAAGAGACATCTATATTCAAAGTTAGAGAGAATAAAAGCAACCTCTTGGTTTTCATCCAAATGCAAATAGAAAGCCAACCCAACTGCTGAAGAACTGGTTCCTGCCAGCTCCACCTGAGAAACAGGGCATTTCAAACAGTAGTAGTTAGAGTCTCCATATAGCTTTGAGGTACAGACCATAAGCAGGTTGTTTTGACCTGAAAACCTCAGGGTATGGGCAAATTTTCCCACCCCTAATGACAGACATGGACTGAAGGCACTGTTCTGAGCACTAATCCTTCTACGGTAACATGAAACTGAGCAATTTTGCTAAGTTCACATCCTTCCAGTTGCATCTCACTATGTTATGATGAGTTAGTTTTCCTTTTTATTTCAGTATTTTTATACTTCACACAACTCATTCCTAACTTGTGCAAGCAACGGCCATTCTCCACCTTCATTCTGCCCCACTGAGGCCCTTCCTACCCCACACTGAACACAACAACAGCACTCCAGCTGATGTCTATACTGTAGCAGGCACGATAATGTCAGTGAGATATAGGGCCACATCCTCAACCAATGCAAATTATTCCAACTTCATCTACTTCACTAGAGCTCTTGGTGTTTTCTATCAGATAAGGATGTGGACTTTAGCATTAATCATGCGCAGAGCAGAAATCCACCATTTCAAGCTTCATTATCAAACAAGTGCTACATTAGCGCTGAGCATGGAAAATCTCAGAATTTCCCTTTAATGATCTTGAAGATTATGTGCAGCAGGAAAGAAGAAGTGTAAAATCTGTCATAAATATCACTGAATATTTTTAATAGCTGAAAACTAGGCTTTAATACTCCTTTCTGAAACAAAAAAAGGGTAGAGATTGTTCATTAACTAGGAAGCAAAGGAGTTTGATTGTCATTATACTAGGCCTGTGAAACAGGACACTATGGAAGAAAGTTTTTGAGCCCAGAGACAGAACAAGCTAAAAAAAAGTAGTAGATGGGCAAGCACAGCCATATTAAAATATAGTATGTATAAATATGGAAGTTACTCTGAAAAATCTCAGGGTGCACTTATTAAATATTGGCTGTTGCAGTCATCCCTGGATGACTTCTCTCATCCCTGGAAACCCTTATAGTCACTACATATCATCTGATGGCAGCAAAAAATACTGTGATGGTGACTTGCTTTTCAGCTCCTCTAGTGACAGCTGGACCCACAGCTTACGTGAGTGGAATCTGCAGTGGTCTCCCCCTTCTCTGTGATCTTGTGTAGTAGCTGCACAAAACACCATGATTCTGAGAAGGCATCAGAGCGATGCTGTTTGAATGGACTCTTACGGCTTTAACTACACAATGAAAGAAAACGCTCCTGAAACCCATCTTAACCCCATTTTCCAAGCCCTGGTCTACACTCATGAACTATCTCAGCCTGCTCCAGTACACATGCATCTCTCAAGCATACCTGAGGTTGGCTTAGCCTTGAAGAAAGACCTGAAACTGTCTCAGCCTCAGTGCAAGAAGTGGAATTCCATTTCCCCTCAAAGCAGCCACAAAGAAGGATAGAATTGCAGCTTTGCATACTGCCTCAACATGCTCTTATGATTCTAATCCATACTGACTCAAAACCTTGAGAAGTGTCTGTGTAATGAGAATAATGCCTGATGGAGGACATAAAGAACTGGTTGAGAGAGTTGTAGTTGTGACAGAGTTTCCACAAAGAGATCAGCCTCCTTCCTTAGACACAAAGTTTGTGTGAAGCAAAAGCATATTCTTTTTCACAGAAGATTGGAGTCTGCTGTGAATTACATGTTATTTGCTAAAAAGGAAACAAACTAAGGATATTGTCTTTTATAGGAAAGGAATTAACTCAGCACCTAGTGCTGTATTTCACTGAATTCTTTAACAGAATGAATACCCTGGAAAGCTTCACTTGAGAAAGGGAACTGGCAAGTACTGCAGCCCTTCTAAAAATTACCAGTTCACTTTTATGGCACTGGGTTCAAGAAGTATTTTTGCTTGACTTTCATTACACTCCCAAATCATGCTGCCACACAATTTCACTTGCACTTATCTGAAAAACTTTTTGTCCCTGTTCCCACAAAACTGTACATTTGAATTCAGGGAAAATAGTCTTCTTTTTTCTTTCTTTCTCTTACAGGCTGTTAATGACAAATTTGCCCTCTTTTTGGAGTCGAGGGTTTTCCAAACTAAACAACCAACAACAAAACCTTTGTGAGAATTAAAGAAATTAATATGTAAACTACACAACCCCAAAGAAAGAATAACAATAGAATTTTAATTAAAACATTACCATTCACTTTATGGATTGATTGCATGTTCCCCTTCCCCTCTTGCTTCTGAACCGGTCTTTCATTTAGAATTGCAAAGGAGCAACAGAGATCTCTTGGTCTCAGGTGCTAGCTGCTAAGGCCTAAGACTTATGAAAGAAGTTAGTTCTGTCTGTGCATAGCTCAAGAGCTCCCATGTGTGTGCTGAAGGATGGTTCCCACAGCCATTTCATTGCATTTTTGAACACCAAGATTTAGGTCCTGTTTTTGAACACCAAAAGATTTAGGTCTTGAGAAACTGTTTTACTCACTTATTACCAAATAATCTGCCAAACAAAAAAAAAAAAACTATCTCCAGAGATCTCCTAATCGGTCTTTCCTTCTATGGTCTACTCTACTGTCTACATTTCAGATAATGAATATTTAAATTGCACAACTCACCCCACAGGGTGTTTTCCAAATTACACAGAACACAACAGAATCCTTTTTCTTGCCATTGAAATTCCACCTCCTGTAGGGTGGAAACACAGGAGATATGAACGAGCTGAACATAACACTGCACAGCAAAGAGGGGAGGAGAAATCTGTGCCAAATATGGTAGGGCAAGCCTTTGATCTCACAGAAAAATGAAAAAGTCATTGGATCTTTGCAGTTTAATTTGATATCATCAGCCACTGTGTGCGAAATCAAACACATCCACATGTAAACCACAGCCGGCCAGATACATACAACAGCAGGCTGCATAAAGCACACGAGTTACTGAGGCTTACACAGGTTTTGATGCAAGTGCAAAAAAGAAAGAGCTCTTATACCCCTATGAAGAGAACAAGAACATACTTGCATGTTTAAGTGCAAAAGATAATCCTTTCCCTAAACTGTAGCATGCAGCCTGGAGGAGGTGAAAGGTAGCATCAGCCAGGCTGCCTGCTGACCAGATCCTCACTGCCTCCTGGAATTTCTAACTTGGTGTTTAGATCCCAGGACGTCAGTTCTCTGGAAACCAGAGACACAGGGTTTTCCTGTATTTTTGCTTTGCAATAACATTATTTCTGTTTATTAATTAGGCTTTTAGAAAGGCAAAAGAGCACAAGGTGAATTTGAAGAGAACTTCTGAAATTGGCTAAGCTCCTAGTGGGTTTGGTGAGAGAGGAGGCCCACACTGAAAGTGTGTTTTGAAAGATTTTAAAAAACCTTTACCTCAAGGAACTTCCAACTCCAGAATCAAAGAGAAAATCTTTTCTGAAAGCCCACCCTGAACCCCTCGACCACTTAGGTAGAATATTTAATTTATACTTCAATGCCCCTTTCAGACTGGAAGAGAACCTCCAGCACTTCACTTTATAAGCAGAAATAGAGGCAGCTGCCAGCAGGGTGTGGAGGAGGGTGGATATGCCTATAGCCTGCAACTTCAGTGGTAGCTCAGCACCCCCTTCCCTCCCATCCAGGACTTCTCAATACATTGCAAGATCAGACTTTTAAAAAGAAATAGAAAAATACAGTGTGTCATGTTAACTTGCCCCCTTCTTTAAGATATACTGTACAGGTTATAATTTATCCTTTTTAATAAAAAAGAAGTAAATTTACCTTTTGAGTGTCATTTCTGACCATTGCTGCCCCTTTGCTAAAGCCACAGGGCTTCATAGTAGACAGCCTGATGGAATTCCAGTTCACAGCTTAATTTTCCTCCTGATAAAAGAGACAAAAAGTTCCTTTCACTAAAAATAAAATTTAATACAGTCCTCAAATTTGATATATTACAACCTCCGACCTCAGCTTAATTGTTCACAAAGGGCTAACGGTACCACTGGCAAGTAAATGACTTCTACAGAGTGTTGCAAGTCTGATAGCTCAAGAGAAGGGGAGCAGCAGTCTGACAGATAATCAAATTTTTTAATGTGAACCATAGTGAGAGAGGTTATTCAGAGCACACCCAGACTGTAGGAGCCTTCCACTGCTGCCATGGTGTCTCCTTAGGATGAGAAATGCTTAAACACCACTCTCACTCCACTTTGCTAAGTGTTGCTGCCATTAGTTACCAACACAGAGGCTGACACTTTACAGGAATAAAACAGCAATGATCTGGGATCTAGAAACAGAAATGTAGTACTTGAATTCCTCTGAGGACAAACCTGCCCCCAGTTCAGTGGCACCCAAGAACTTTTCTTAGAGTTTGACAAGGAACCAAGGGGAAGATTATGATGACAAAAAGAAAGGAGTCATGCAGAAGCATCCACCACTGGTCCATAGCAGCTGACCTTTTAAAGGGTACAGTCAAGAGCAGGGATGGAAAGGGCCATAGAGGGCAGGGCAAAAGGAGGGTGGAAAAAGAGATGAGGGGGAAGACACAGTATTTGTCCTGAGCCCTTTGATTTGAAAAGCTGGGGAAGAAACAAATCTGTTGCATTATAGCATAATGAAAGAATAAAATCACAGAGTTTAAGGAACCATATTGACAATATTATCAAGCAGGTTCTTACATTCTCCTTGCACTGGGAGTACACAAAGCAAGATACTTTGTGATCAGAAAGAAAGCATGATCTGTGAGATGGTTTAGATTGTTGTCTTTATTGTGTTGGACAAAAAGAAGAAAATCAGAAGGCTGTCCCAGTAGCTGGTTTGGTAGCTTACGGAGAGATGGGTCAGTGGCTTATGCAGATGAGCAGATACTCACTTGCATAGTCTAAAGCAAACTAAAACTAGTGCCTTTCTTGCTCATCCAGCATATTGAGATGACAGCAGCAACATAAAGCATTTATTTCCTCACTGTTATCCCAGATAGGATTTTGGAACTGTATGACACCATTAAAAAGGCAGATCTATTAAAAATACAGTAGCAGTACGCATGCACATCTACAAAGGAAGAGCACTCGCTGAAGCGCTGAACTGTGCATAGTTTTACACCTTACTAGGCACAGGTCATTAGCAGATGTACTTATACAGATAGTGCCAAATGTAGTTTCCTCCCCCAGTCCCGATTCAGTGTGGGGTCAGTGACTTCAAACAGCTCCCACAGAGAGCACTTGCAGCCCCCAGAGACCACCGACAATTGCATTTGTTCCAGCAACTGTCGCTCTCCCTCAGGGTCTGCTCCACAGTCAGTTGCCATTCATGGGCTAAGGCTCACAGCACAAAGGAACTCCAACTATACTCCACTAGAAAAAGAAATTATAAATCTCACGTGCCAGCTGAGAGGGTAAATGCCCAAAGTTTCCTCTCCAAAATGTAGAAGATGACAGGAATCTCCATGATACCCTCCCTGAGCCAAGGGGAAGGATCCAGCCTCTCCAGGTTCACCCTTGTGAATACCTCATCTGAGAAGCAGCATCACTGCCTCAGTGCACTAACTCTACTACACTATTAACAACCATGTTGTTTGGCTTCTTGGCGGGCAAAAAAGGTGGTGAAAGACAGTTGAGCTACCTACATAAGCAAACTAAAGAGAAACAATGTTTTTAGATGAGTGGGTATCTGTCCCCAAACACATCCAAAATCATCAGCCTAAATTAAACATGTTGATATATCCAGCAGCCACTGTTCATATTGGTTGTCTCAGTGTCACTGGAAAGCAACTACCAAAACCTTCAGAAGTTCATATTTCAATTTTAAAGCTGAGGCTATTTTAGCTAATGCCCCCAAGGCAATTGCCTGGTCAAATGTCAGAGTTTATAGTGCTGAATGAAATCTCTATGTTTATGAGATCTCTGCAGTTTGGGGGCCACATTAGATTCCATCTGAGCTTCTCAGATTATACTGTTGTGAATATCTTCTTCTTCTTTCCCCTCTTTTTGGGACATATCTCAACCTCCTAATATTCCTGCAAACCACTGAAAACCTCTCTGTCATGTTTGAATATGAGTTTCATTGTTGTGAGCTTTTCTCCCTGCTAATTCACTTTAAAAAAACCTTTCCATGGATGTTGCTCATGTATGCTTTTGAATCTAATACCCTGCAAACTGGAGGTTTGTTTTTTTTTTTTTGGCAAAACATTGCATGGATTTTTGTCTCTTACAACTCATGTCAAGCATCAAACTTCATTTTAACTCTTTGACGCCCCAGGATTCTCCTTCCATTTTATGTAGCTGAGCTTCTTGTTTATTTTCCCCCCAATCACCATATTACTAACATGAAGGCTTGCTCCTTTTTGGCACAAGGACAGTGCAAGTGTTACCTGTTGTTGCAGATTAGCTTTGACAAGTGGCTTCCATGTGACTTATGCTCTACCCATGTTCATAGAATCATAGAATCATAGAATGGTTTAGGTTGGAAGGGACCTCAAGGATGTTCATGGGCTGCCACTGTACTGCTTGCACATTAGTGCAACTCCAGTACTCATGTAACAAGATCTAACACATTTAAAGCCTTACATATCAACTCAGATGGCTTGCAGATATGTCTTGATCTACAAACTTTAAGCCCCCCAACTTTTTCAACTCCTACACTAGGGCACTTAGCCTGCCAGACTCAAGAGATGAAATGTTTTTGCCATTTTCCCTAGCACTGGGTTTATACTCATGTTTTAATATCCCCTCCAAGTCGGGGGTCTATATTTCTGAGTGTCCAGTTCACGACACCTACACCTTATTACCAAATTTCATGCACTGAATCCCACTGAACAGTTTCAACAAGTTGAAGGTGAACACCAAACCTATGGAAATGTGGTTTTAGAATTTTAGTCTTGAAGAGGACTTCTCCTTGGCCAGAGAAGCTGGGCTGCTACACTATATATGGAAGAGCAGCACTGATGATGGAGTTGGATGTAAACATGAGTGTTCCTAGTGCATTTTTCCTACCAAAGTTTTTAACTTACATGATCTATGGTTTGTTCTGCTAATGTATAAAGGCCACTATGAGTGCAGGCTGTATTGAGCAAGACTGAATCTAAACACTCCATCTAACAACAAGCTACCTTCTTAAACACAGAGCAGAGCAAATCCACTTTCTGGTTTCCACAAACTATTCCAGTCAGGACCCCCATTCCTCTCCCGCACACAGTTAAGTGACCTACACTGGTACATGGCTGCAAGTGAAAGATCTCAGTACCTACTTCACCCAATCATGAAAGCTCCCATTGCTCCTCTTACCAGACAAAGGAAAATGAGTATTTTCATTACAAGAGACAGAGTGTGTAGTAAGGTTTGCAGTATATTTCTTCCTATTGCCAAGGTTTAACTTCTTTGGCTTTGCTCTCCTCATGTTTCTTCTAGATCTTCTCCATCCTTGGGAAAGCAGTAGATATCAGATGCTGATAGAATAGCACTGAGCTAATTGTGAAGTTCAATTTTCATATTATCTTTCAGATAATGAGTATCTGTACTTTCTCCATTTATTTGTCTAAGCAAGTTCCTCCTTTTCCCTCTGGTTTGTTGTTTGGGTTTTTAAACTACTACTGGCTGGTGCCCAAGTACATAAAGTATTTCAGTGCCATCCCATCTCCATGTTCAAATGAAAAAAAAATAGAAATATGATAGAAACAGTGTAAGGTTGATCACACACTTGTTATTAAGTCAAAAGTCAGATTCAAGTGTTTGTGTGAGGTAGAATTATCTCATTCTTTTTGTCTGTGTCTTTCTGTGATCTACCAGTCAAGTATGTGATTGGATTTCAGCTCAACAAAACCTTAAATTACACACCTATTGTGCCTGAGCTAAGCCTAGTTTCACAGCACTGGAGAAGGCTCCTCACTGCTCTTTTGGCACTGTTCGATCTGGCTTCTGCTGTCATCTGCAGGTTGATGAATGAGTAATAGGATTAGAAAGTCTCATCTCTAAAATGCTGTAATTGTCACATTTGGTGAATTGACAAAAGGCCTGGCTGATGGAGAGGTGCTCCGTAAAAGTCATGCGTTCAACCTGCACTCACTAGCCACAGCTAGGAGAATGGGAGGAATGAAAATAATCACTCCAGCCCTCTTTGCCCAGCATATATAGAGGTCTACACAGTCTAAATTAACCTTTTTATGCATTAACTTCTTGGAAAGCAGAATGTTCTGCCTCCTAAGGATTCTTATCTCATTGCAAGGAAGATGATATACTTGTTGATTCTTCAATTAGTCTAGGAGATTAAAAATCTAGGAGGGCTGAGAGCAGGGGGCAGACTTTCTTGTCCTCCCCAGGACTCTCAAATTCAAAAGAGCATAGGTGAGATTTTCCCCCTAAGCAAGTGGAAAAGCACAAGCCACAAGCCAAGAGCTGATGACCTGAGTTCATACAGATTGCCTTTCCACCCACCATCAAGGAGGGTCAGTGGCACACTCGTTCTGACACAAATTCCACTCTTCTCTCCTAGTAGGCCCACCTGTATCATCCAAGGTGTGTCTGAAAATGGGAAGTTTTCTATGGCTCCTATTCTAAGTCTTTTTCTCAAAGGATTTGCAAGGTCAACTTGGGTAGTTGTGTTGGTAAGGTACAATTGGGAACCTACATGCCTAAACAGCTGTGTGAACAAAGCACTGAAAAGCCTAACAGCAGAAAACAAGAAGAACAGGTAAGTAATTTTTTTCCCTCTCCTATTTACTGTTTGAATTTTTACAGCTTAGAAGCTATGACAATATCCCTGGCTTTAAGTGGAAAAATAAAGGGGTATTTCTCAATTTTACAGTACCATTGACACTGCCTTTTCCTGAGAAGAGCTTCATGCAATGCTTACAAATTAACATAGAACTTTATTCTTGTTCACTTAATAAAAAGAATGCCAAAAGCCAGCATAACTTTTGCTGAAACAATGTGTCCCCAAATGCTCTACAGACACAGCATGCAAGGTCACCATCCCCTTCCTCTGTCAGTGTGAGTTTCATTTTAATTACATGTTTTGCACATTATAAAACTACCCCCTTGCTCTGACCACCGTAAGAAAAGGCACATTTAGCTCAGCAAACAGTAGCTGACCCCGTCTGCTCTTTTTCTTCCTTGGCATCAGCTTAAACTATTAACACCTTGTGTGTTGCCTGTGTGCCCCACATATGTGTGCTTTGCATCTATGTCATGCAATATCTGCTGTAAGTGCATGCTAAAAGCTTCCAAATGGGAATTCTCTGCTTTGTTTGACTGCTCTTTGGTATCTTGCTTAGCTGCTGCATTCGTCTGCTTGACAGAGAAACCTATGTACTAAAAGCTTTGTCCTTGGAAAGCTGTGACATTAGACTTAAGCACATAGAGGTCTTTTTCACCTCTCAGTTCACTTCTTAATTGTTCATCCCCAACAGAGGAAGTCAAGAGAAATCTCAGCAGCCAACATCAACATTTTGTAGTGGAAGGTAATTTTTTTTCTCCCCAACAGCACAGTGTGACCATGATAGTTGAGTTCCTTACTAAGAAATTGATCTGTTTAGTACAAAAAAAATGTGAAACAAGAACTCTTTATTTTTTGTCAGAAAGGACTAAACCAGAGGAAAACACAGCCCATTCAATGGGGAATATTTTGATCTGAGAGTCCTTTGCAAAAAGATTTGAAAGCACTTTTAAGTCTCCAATATACATTCCATTCAAAAAATTTCATTTTCTTCTCCCATAGCTCAGAGCAACCATCCTGCAAACCCAACTGGTGTCCTGTAACAGGATAAGATCACTCAGATGCTGTCAGTTTAGAGATGTTCCACCTAGTGTGGTAACTGCTTTGAAGAATCACTTTCCAGTAGAGCAGCATCTCTCTGTGGGAGCACCTTGCGTGTGTGTGAAACAGGTCAACCTGGAACAGCCACCTCAGAGCACTCATTATTAACGACAATAGACGCCCTGTGCAAATAGTTTGCAGAAGTAGGGCTACAGCCAATATTTTTCCAGTCTTACTGTAACCTTAACTGCAACACACAATATTGGCCTACTCCCAGGAGCTATCAGTGGGAAGTGCATATAGCAACAGGCCACCCACTTACTGTTTTCTTAGAGAAAGTTTGCCAGGAGTGATATGTAACTTGCACCACTTCCACACTCCCTGAGCCTGCGCAGGTCTGCTCCTATCAACATCTCTCATTTCAAACTGCCCTGCTCCACCTTCCACTCCTCCCATGCAACCCAGCCTTCTCCAATTGCTTCCTATTCTTCAGCACCTTTTCCTGGCTTCATGCCTTTTTTTGTGCCATTCCTAATACCTGAGACAACCTCCGATTAATGTTCAGCAAACAGCCTCCTTCACAGGTCAGACCACACCCAAACATGGTCTGTTTCCTCTTATTTGGCATTATTCTGGCTTATCTTCTACCTTTCCCAAGAAAAGGCTCTGACTTGCTTTACAGAGAACAGCATCATTTGTTTCTTCAAAGCCACATAACTAGGATTGGGATACTCACTGTGCAAGTACCACCAGAGTTTTTCACATAAGTAGTCAAGAGGAAGGTTTCAGTTTAAAAGTAGCTACTATCACCCATAACCGAAAGGAAACGGAGAGCATCATCTCAGAGCTGCATAGTGCGTTGTTATAGCTTGTGTGCCCTTTAACAGCTATGTCCAAATACAAATAGCACTATATTGCCTGATAACTTTTTTTTTTTGGTGAATTAGGAGCATAACACAATTTCTTCCACCTCCAGTTCTACTAGGATTCATTCAGAAGCTGCTTTGCTAAGGAATGAATGCACTTGCAAAGGAGCTCCTTTCATGGTCCTTTGCTGTATTTTTTTTTCTGCCAGTCTTCTATTCATTTTGATTTATAGATAGGTTACCAGGATAGCCTGACTTGAGGCAAGATGTCATATATCTGCTACAACAGCTTTTAAGAGACATTTCCAGGAAACCTTGTCATTGGTAAGGAACCATCTAGAATAAACTGACAACTGAGGGACAGGTTCTTTTAGTAATTGATCACGAACACACAAAATTTATCTCTTTTGGATTGTTTCACAGATATTTGACCTCTGGGGGCAAAAATCTAACCTTCTCTCTTTGGGAAAAGGTGAGCTAAAAATGGAGAACAGCTTGGTGACTTCTCAATTTAGTTTTCCTCAAGACCAGCAACACTCCCAGCGTTTCTGTATTAAAATCTAATTCTGAAAGTTTGACAAAACACACATTTAACACAGGTCAGCAGTATATTGACAGGATGTTAATTTTAAATTGTGTCAGCATTTCCTGTCTTGAGTGTTAATGTCAATTAGCACCTTGCTGCATAACCTCCAAGTCCTCCCTTATTACGGGAAAGTAGCAAAGCATGCAGCAAAAGCACTTCTATTCAAAACACCACTCACTATCAGCCAAACAAAGAGCTGTCACAACAAAACCAGAGAGGTGAAAGTGCCTGAGCTGCTATGGATTTGAGGTTAGAAGCCTTAGTCTCTTTCCTTATTCTTGATATTAAAAGTGTAAGTGTGTCAACTTGGAGCAAAAGGCTAATTACTTCGAGGCTCTTTGAAAAGTGTGTTACTATTCAAAACCTCTAAGCCTGACATAAAGCCCTTGGCTCTATACTGCACAGCTCTCTGTAGGTCATCCGTTAGCATCCTTTCCACACTGAAATGTGCAGTCTTACTCTGGGAAACAGGAGCACTTCTGCACACACATGCTGTGGAAGGCACCTGTTATAGTCTCCAACAGCTCATTGAGACCTCACTCCCAGCTGTCCAGGAAATAAGCCTGGTGACTCCACACATGTGTAAGGACTTCCTCACTAAAGTGACAAAATTCCCATCCTACTCCACAATACCTATGTGTGTATGAAGATCTAGATGGATACACATCTAAGCCTGATACCCTTTCTTGCACTTGCTGAATTCAGTGGTGTAGGCACCCAGGGTGAAAAATCTGACTTAAGTGAAAGTTCTGCCATGATGTCACCACCTGTCTCAGAATGCAGACATGTTCCTAGAATGACAGCAGAAGTCTCAGGACATTTAGCCTAAATTCTGAAGAAAGCTAGCTTCTGACAGTCTTTTTTGAAAAAGAAGTTTTAGTGGAAAATAGAAAATGGTACAATCTCTCCCACTAGCTTTAATTCTGGACTCTATTACCTCTTTAGGGAAAAGAAAAAGTTAGGACAAAGCTTTTTTTAAACCAACTATTTAATGTAAAGCCTAGTGCTGGAAGTCTGGAAGCTCCCAGATGCTCATAATTTGAGCAATGGTTGCTTACTTTTAAAGATGATCTTGGTCACTTCTGTAATTTTTTATTGTAAAGAGGTATTCCTTCCAAAGAACTATTTTGGAAAGCACTTTGTCATCTGTCTTGATTATTACAGGAAACAAATATGAGACAAGCATCATGCATAATTACCTAAAGGTTTAAAAAGTTTATTTCTATGCAAACCAAAAGCTCAAAGAGCACAGCATTAACAACCTCCAGCTACTGCCACACTATTGCACCAAAAGGTTGCGATTTCATGCTGAATTGAGTGTGGCTTTCCAGTGAGGTAAAGCAGGGTCTCCTGTGGGTACAATTATTACCTGCTGTGTCCCAGGTGACCACAGTCAGTGCTGGCAGTGAATGGCACTCATGCCATAACTTACTCCTGCAGCTCAGGCAGTAGGTGTGGAAATCAATCATTCAACATATAAAAAACACTTTCATATTCAACCTCAACAAGCAGCTTGTCACTTCATTTCCTACCTTTGTTTCTCCTGAACATAGACTTAAGGTGTGGCCAGGTACCATGCAGTAAATCTTTTGCTCTTGAGATCTGGTTTAGAGATGACACAGGCATTATGCAGACATTGCACTAAGTGCCTATGCTCTGCCAGATTCTAAACAAATTGGCCAAACAAATTAATGCCACACACCCTAAATTGGCTGAACAAATTAACGCAACACACCCTTTGCACAAGGGTGCCTTTGAAGGCCGAAGACTGCATGTTACAGCGAGATGAGCTCTCCTGAATAGGGTGTTTTAAACAAATCTATTTTGAGAGAAGGGAAACAGTGTATTGCAGCTTCAAGTTAGAGCAGGGCTTGCACCCGAGAGCTTTTCAGACACCAGCACTGTGGTGTTGACATTTAATTACTAAACTCTTAAAACAAATAATTTGTATGAGCAAATACTCCTCAATCATTTCATAATAACACAACTAGTGTTTCTTGGCAGTTAGAACAAAACCAGAAGCATGTTGAAATCACACACACAATGCCTTGTTCTGACATGGGAAGAGGTGCCAGATAGAGCAGTGTGAACCCTCCAGGCTGTGGGAACTGATGGGATGCAAGAACTGAGTGCTGCAGTTTTGTTCCCAAATGCTGGCAGCAAATCAGCCTCAGCAGGTTCACTTGGAGGTTGGAGTTTACTGATTTTTTTTTCTCCAAACAACCCTCCCTCCTTCTGCTCAAGATCTTTTCTTCCACCAAGCACCAAACCTCCCAGCAGAGGATTAAGGGAGTGTGCATTCTTGAGGCTTGTTGGGCAAGAGAGGTAGCTGGAAAGGCAGAAGCTTGCCAGAGGAACAGCAGGTATGCGCTTTTTGTTGCTGTATGAGTGTTATGTATCTAAATCAGTGGACCATTTCCTTACACCCAACGTGAGAGTGCAATCTATTGCAACATTTTGCTCATCTCTGCTAGGAAGCAGTTAAGCTCAAAACCAGTCCAAGCCAACATGCAAATCCCACACCTTCACTTTCTCACTTCCTCTGTTAACCAGGTCCACCTCTGCAGCAGCAAATACTGGAACAATGCTGGTCTTAAGTCTTCCTTTTTCTCATGTTATCTATTAAGTACTCATTGTCTCATCAAGCTCTTCAGGACAATGCCTAAGACTTGTGAAGAAAATTTTCATAAAGAAGCAATATTGCTCTCCTAAAGCATGCTTCATATTCTGAGTATCTGTTTACCTATGTAATCCCCTCTGTATCTGGGACTTTTGTGAAGAGTGATGTTAAAAGGATATTAAAAGAAATGAGACAAAATAGCTGCAGAAAAAACAGCTTTGCAAGCAGGAATCACAGCTTTGGCTTCCTGTGTTTCTCTAATTCCACATCTCATTAATATGCTACTGTACAGCACCTGCTAGCTAGAAGATCTCCATTTCTATTATAGAAATGATGCTTTCAAGTCATGACACTAGAATCACCTAAAGCTGCTCATTACTGCTTCCCCTTCCCTCCCTGCACTTCTACATGCCTAGTCCAAGTCCTTCCTCTGTTCACTGTTAGACTCTGATCTCCTTACAACTTTTTCTTCACACAGTTATCCCACCACCCTCCAGGCAGCTGTTTTCACATGCATATCTATTGACACAACCCCCTTTGACCTCTGCAGTGTAGCCCTCCCTTCTGTTTCTACGTATCTGTCCATCTGCTCTTAAGTGAAGTTAGTAATTTGAAGTGGAAGCTCACAAGAGAAAACTCATCCATATAACCAGTTTCAATGGTGTAGGACCAGGCTTGACTTTCATGCAGAAGCTTTCATTATGAAGGTTATTCTCTAGAGTGTTTTTTTTTTTTTTTTTTGTGGAACCTTTGCCGAAAATGTTTTCTTGGTCATTAATGCTTTCTAATACTCCAAGTTTGCATTACTGCTCTCAGGCTCTTCAGTCAGTGAAACACTAAGATTGTCCCAGCATATTGCCCTCCTCTCTAATTAGGAGCCACCTATCGTGTTCCCTTTTCCTCCCTGAAAATTGCCACTGCAACCTTGCTATCAGCTCAGTATCTTACCATTAGTCGAGGTGGCAAATGCATGGTGTCCTTGACATGTCAGCTAGAAACGTCTGGCCCCTCTCTCTCTAGGGAGCAAGGCTATAAGCTCTGTAATGCATTTAACCTCTATCACCTCAGGGAATAAGAGTCTCCACAAGCAGTTTGCTGCCGCCCCACCCCTGAGCTAGCTCATTTACCTTATTTTTTCTTACAACATTGAATAAATTACGCTCCACCCTTTAAAAATTATTATGGTTAATATATGACTTGCTAAAGAGATGTTTATAATTCACATAACTATGTTATAGCTTTAATCTCGTAACATAGAACATTAACAGATGTGGCAAGGCTCTCTGAATTAGTCTGACTTGCATTCACATATTTAGACGTGTTTGTATTTATGCCCTTCTCTCACCATGCTACAATATACAGGACGGATTCTGTTCTCTGTGTTGAGGGAAAGATTAAAAAAAAGGAGAGGAAATTAACATTGTGGCCATCAAAAGAAATAATGTTTTGTTTAAATCACTATTTTCTGTTGCAAAACACTGAAGAGCTGGCTTTCACAACGCATCAACAGGCAGGAATTTGATCCAAGTTTCTGCTTAGTTTTCATCCAAGCAGGCTGATCTTTAAAGACAAGAGTATTCTTTTTGCAGTCCTCAAAGGATTATTAGATTTGATAAAGGCCATATCCCTTGATTCCCGATTGTTGGTTCAGTAACGAATCCAGCTGCTCAAGTGGGAATGTTTAAAGTAAGACCAATTGTTCCAGCAAAAGAAGAGGATGTGCAAGACCCAGTGCTGGGCAAATACTCGGAAGTTCCTTGTAACATTCATTCCCGTTTTTATACTTGTTAACTTTTTACCTCCTTTTTTTTTTGCTTTACCAAATATTCAAAGAGCAAACCAGAAATGTTCAATCCAAACATGAAAAATTGTGAAGACCCATAGAAAACACATTCCAAGTTTGCAAACCCAAGAACTCACACCAGCAAGTGTTATTCTTGACAGGGCATTTCTACACATAAACCAAAATATATGAAGTGTCATGAGACTTTCCTTAATTGATTTATGCCTGAGTGAAATGATTGTTGTTGCCATTTGGAAACCACAAGTTTGAAAATGAATGTGTTAAGGCAAAACCAAACATAAGATTATAAAGGCAATCCAATAGTCTTGAAGTTCCCTGAACAATTCACAGCATCAAATAATTTTCATAAATACAATAAGGAATGTAAAAAGCCTGCAATTCTGGACAATGGAAACAACAGTCCTACCACAACTCAGGCCACATCTCCTTCATTAAACCCAACCCCAGCATCCCAGCTACATGTTGGTGGTAGTGCCCATGTCCATGAATCCCTTTGCAGCAGCCAACTTGCATTTGAAATAGTGTCAAGCAGGCCTATTTCTTACTGTGCACAACTCAACATATTTCTCAGAAGCATCACCATATGGGGAAATAATCTTGGTCATCACAAGAAATATTTCCAAGTGTACCTATGCAAAAATCATTTTTTTTCAGAGAAAAAAAAGAGATTTCATTTTTTGCATCTGCTTGGATTTTGTTTGTTTAACTTCTTAGTCAAGCAGGCAAGTGAGTTTGTTAGGCTCTCAATGTATAAACTAAGGTGGTTTCTGTTGGGGCCCAGAGTAGTAAACAAAAGTCTGAAACATGAAAGCTCCAGAGTCAGGAGACAAAAGAGAATCTTGGCTTTAATCTTTAGCAAATTTATAAACAAATGGTTCTTTTTTGCTGTGTGGACACAGTGGGGCAGATCCTAGCTATGACTGCCATCACTGGCAGCACTAGTACACATTTTTAACTAAACAGTGCTATTTATTAAACCAGCTCTGCCTAATTGACTACATATTGTTTCCAATTCAGCCAGCAGTTGTTATACATCAGTATAACATCAGTAAACTACATTTGAAAGGAAAAAGGTGACATGCTCTGAAGACATCATTGACAGTCTTAGGATAAGGGTTTGCATCAGGTCTTACTTTAAAGCACGTAGAGGCAGGGTTTAGTAGTTAAAACTCATCCTATTCCATGACATATGATTCTCTTATAGCCACTGTGAGAGTATGAGCTCTAAATTGCTACTGGGAAATATCCACACACATCTGGAAGCAACTGCCCATGCTTATCATCAACTAGGGAGATCTTCTTGCTACATCCTCTGACCACAGATTTGCTATCTTATTGCAGACTACAATCTCACTGGAGGTAATAGGTTGAATCTTCTAAAAGCAGGCCACGAAAGTGAGATTGTAATCCTGCTTCATCCCAAGGGAGGCTTTGCTGGTGTGTAAAGGGAAGGCTGGGTGTCTTCCACAAGAACAAAGGGATGAACTTAGGACTTGGAATTACCAGTGAAAAATGAAGAGTGTAATAACTGAACACTTTTGGGGACCGACATCAATAACATCTTTGCAATGAAGTACAAGTATCTCAGGTGGCAGTGCCAACAGATGACCAGGGCATATTTGCTATTTACAAAGTACTAAGCAAGCTTGGTGATGTGGTCAAAGAAGTGAAACACAATCTTAGAACATGACTCCAGGCCTATTAGTCCCAGGAAAGCAGAACAATTATATGTACCACATGGGCCTGGAACTTCTGTTATGGATCCTCTCAACTAAAGCATCCAAATTAAGGCAAATTCAAACTAAAACAGGCACAGAAAAAAAGGAAAGAAGGAAGTTCAGGGGCATGAAGAGAGAGGCTGAGAGAAGACCTAAAGCACAATTCACTCAAGCAGACAATGTCTGAATTTGTATGTATATTTAGTAAATATAATCTGAATGCAAGCATCTCTGTTATAGAGCAGTTATTCTCCCCTGCCAAAGGGAAAAGGAGAATAAATGATCTGAGATTGGGAAAGTTGAGAACAATTCTGCAAAACAGCCAAGAGGAACAGCACAATCCACAATCATGGGACCTTACTTGGAAAATGGGTGGTGAATGTGGATGTTCAAAGCTTCATGAAGCAGCTGATGTAGTCCTTCAAGGAGTACAAGAAGCCCATAGCCAGCCAGGAAAGACTGGTGTACTAAGATGGAAAGAGGGCTTGTAAGCCTGACTTGAAAACAGAGGCCAGGGCAAGAAAGGCAACTGGAGAACTAAAATTTTTTCTTTCTCCCAAGCTGGTGGGTTCAGTTTTCTAACCCACCACCCCACCACTCCCCCCAGAACACAGCACCAAGACATTCAGGAACACCATCCTTTTCAAGTGGCAGAGCTAAAGCTCTGACATCTTAGTTTTCACATCCCTGCTGAGGTAAGACAAATATTTGGAGTGTCCAATTTAATTTAAATTAAAATAAAAGCACTCTCTCAAATGCTGGAAGAGCCAGTAAATGAACCATACGCTCCCAATTTTCTTTTGCCAACTGCTATGATGCATAAGAAGGTGAAGTGCTATTAAGCTAGTTTACAACACCAGGCAAAAGTGATTTTCTGCTTAATAAGGAGATATCTAGTAATTGGTCATAAGGCAAATGACATTAACGAGCAGGCCATTTGGCTCTAAATGAATGGATCATAACCCAGAGGGCTTTATCTGCATCAAGCTTTGCTCTCTAAGAGGTTTTTATTTCAGGACTGAATCAGTGCTAAAATTGCAAACTAAGAACAAAAGCACACATTGGGAAGAAATTTGGAAGGCAGTCACCGATTGGAATGAAGAACCTTTGTACACTTTATGTACAGATTTGAGCAGTTCCAGGACATCCTAGTTCAGTTTCCCTGGTATGACTTGGAACCTTCCTATTGTTAACAAAAGGAGGGTCGAGTCATAGAAGATGAAATTCCTACAGTTAAGACTGAGGGCAGAGAATGGCAATTCTGTAGTCTAAAAGCAATACAGACAATTCCTCCACATGGAATTACTTAGCTAATAATGGCCAGCATCCAGTGGAAACAACAATCCAATGAAATTTTGTTTTCAAAACAAAACTTTAAAAAAAATCTACTAAAATCAGTTTGCAGCAGTTAAAATTTTTCAGTTCTGGGCAAGTATAATATTAAACAGTGAAAAATGTGAACAGTAAATCTACTGATGGGGTTTGCATTGGTGTAACTCTGGTGTTAGCAGCCTCTGGAGGCTTTAATATAAACAAGATCTGGATGCTTTGAAGCTCTTGTACATAGAGAAAGCATTTCTTAGGTAGTTGTTCCAATTCAGATCTCAGCTCCTTTAAATTCCTGTGCTCCATTTGTATTGACTTATTTGTCTACCGGCTGCATAGATTAAGGCTTAAATAATAGTACATTAAGCAAATACTAAGAAAGAAACCCTGAAGTCAAATACCGAGCATTTCAGCTTTACTTTGCTAGTACATGCCACTGAAAACTGAAGAGAAACATAATATTTCTGTGTGGCATGGTAGTCACCTAAACTCTTCCCTGCCAGCTCTGTTTAGCCTGCATAGCATAAGCCACAACTGTTTAATTATGTGTTCTGCCAAAGGTGCAGTCAAGGGTGTTTATAAGGAAACAGAGATGGTAAGCCAAATTTCATTTGCAGACCAGACACGCCTGCTAGCAAACAAAGCCAAGGTTTTAGGTACAGATGAGATCAGTAGTTCTGTCCTCCAGGGAAGGCGTCTGCACCTAAAAAAATTAATGAGCAATTTTTCAAATTGATGTTGTGAGGTAAACTAGTTATTTTCACAATTAAGTGCTTCACCAAGCATTTAGGGAACGGTAGTCTCTCATTGGACAACCAGTTCTGAGGTGCAACTGGAGAAGATACAGTGCAAATCCAAGGTTATATCAAATCTCCTTAACCACTGCGTGAATACCGTTGGGAAGGACATTTCTTTGCAGGGCAAGGAGAGGACATTCCATGTTACAAAGGCTGGAATTCAAGATGGGTAGGTTTCCTGACCACAGTAAATCATTTTGCTTGCTTGTTATAAAGTTAACATTTAAGTTTCTAATCTTTCTAATAATTATTAGTTATTTTAATTCTGAGTCCTGAACTGGTTTATAATTAAAAATCAATACTTCCCTATTGTACTGATTAAGTGATGAGGTGATACAGGAGACTGGCCCTCAAATTAACCACAGGGTCAGCAAATACATGTTAACCTGCTTCTCATCTCTTAGCCCCCCTCCAAGGTGGTCCCTTCTCTATGATGGAGCTATCACTGTCAAACTTTTCTGAGCAAAAGCCTTCCAGAGTACCCTGGCATGCTGGCTATGTTTTTTCTTGCAATTCAGACAAACCAACACAGAGACGAGGAAAACACAACATCACTTTTGTTAACAGAGGTGATATACATAGGTCTGGTGAGCTGAACTCACAGTATGCTGCCGAAGTTTAGGTAAGGCTTTATTCCTTGCCCAAGTGTTACCATGTACTACCAGCTAATCAGTGCTTACACAGGGGCTGATCCTGTAATCCTAATGCAAAGTTCACTTAAAGGCCAGAGGGAACTTTGCCTGCAAGAGCGATGCATTTTTTGCCTACAGACAAACATTAACTGATTTCCATCAGTTTTCATAAACTCCAGAACAAACCAGCATCTTAAAGCACTAACCTCTTGCAGCTACTGAGAGGTGGATCATCCCACAACAAGCTTGCTACAGAGATCCAAGACAGATATGCAGAATGTCCAACTGCATCTCCTGCAGAGGTGGAACAGCTGAAGTGTTTCTACTCCTCCAGAGTAAATACTAGCTTTGTCATAACTGCTTCCTGTGCTGTTTGTAACAGGAAAGCTTTTGTTGTGTTTTGTTCATATTTCCTTTTGGGGTTTCTGTTCATCTATAGATGAACACAAAGTTTAAACTAATCTGATTTGGAGTAGACTCAAAGTTTTATGTTAAAAAGAGCACCAATGCATAGAAAATGAATACAACCCTGGCAAGCAGAAACGAAAGGGCAGCTATCCCTGTTATGCTGAAGACATCCACTTTTATTACATTACACATGATACAAGTCTTAGCTGTCAAAATTCTCAGGAGCACCTAAACAGATAATAAACAATCAGTGAAAGACTTATGGCTACATGTTTTTCATAGTATTGGAAATCACTTGGGAACCATATTTTAATGGAAAATACAGCTTGATGGAGGCAAGCTTCATAGATTTATGAAGAAACTGCAGCACAAATCAAGTGGAGTGCTTAGCTTTCCAAAATGATATGGAAGTGCCAAAAAATAGCACCAAAAATAAAAAAAAAAAAAGGAAAAGCGGGAAAAAAGGATGAAGGAGGACAAGAAAAGAGGAAAGAGGTGCCCTTCTAATGATTTATACTGTAGAGAAGGAATATGCCTACTTGTGATCCTGTTACCCTTTTGCTGTTCTTTGTTATTCTTCCTTGAAGAGAAATGGTCATGTTACACACTGACAGAAAGTTACACCTCTGCAATGTGATTTGTCCACTTAAAACAACATTTATCATGTTGCCAGTTTATAAATCATTTAGGCCAACTAGATTAGGGCCATAGGAAGCCAGCACCCCTAACTAATCCTCATGCCAGATAATACAGACCTGCGTTTGTTTACACTAAGCCTTATCAGCCAAAACAGCAGAATCCAGTGCCAGCTGAACACCAGTTCCTTCATCTGAGTGAGAATGCAGGGTGAGGTGCAGTTTTAACACATTGAGAGACTCCTGCTTTAACCAAAAATGCACCCACATCAGCCCACACCATGCCAATGGCTCTTCCTTTGCACTTCAGAGGAACAGAGTCACTGTGCAGAAATAGGAGACAAGCTGAAGAGGTTCAAGGTTACCTCACTTATCTATTTTGCATATGAGGATGCAGAAAATGTCCACTTAACCTACAAAAATATGTTGTCCTCTTACTGAGTACACACAGACACACCTCACTGCACTCTTCACTATGTGTTCCACTACACTGACATTGTCAAACTTGAAATTGTCCTTTTGTCCAGTTAAAACTTCTCAAACATTAGAAGGCAGCTGAAAAACCAGCTCTGATACATAATACAGCCCACATTGCTATATCCAGTTACTGATACACGTCAGGAAACAGGCACCCATTCAGAGTGCTTCACAAATGTACATGCCACCAGACAACTCATGTACAGAGTGCAGTCCCAACTCAAAGACAGAATTTTAATTTAAAACCCAAGTCCACACTTCTAGTGCTAAGAGGTTAAAAATAAGTAAATAAATAAAGCATTTTTTAAAAGGGCAAGCTTTGAATCCAGGGGACTTCAGACTAACTGAGAAGCAATTAATAACCTTAGGTCTGGTGATATTTACATATGAGACAAAGTGCAAGTGAAAAAGAACTATAGGGACAATCCTGATCTTTTCATGTCCTTTGCTTTAGAGATGATTTTTTAAACCTGCAAGGAAAGCTGTAGTAGTTTGTGTAAAACACACCAGCCAGCCAAAGCTCTTCCACAGCATCTTGTAATCTGAAGCTATTGTTTTGAGATTGTTACTGGTTTTAAAAAAGCAATCCCTTAGAAAGTGAATTAATCCAAACTACAGAAGACAAGGTGCAGAAACAGTATCACCTTGTTCACTTGAGAAGATACAGGATGCAGACTTAGTACACCAGGCTAAGACACTCTTCTCTACATGGTGTCACAAACCTCACTTCTCATTTTAGTTACAGGTACATGGACCAAGGGATCAAAGTAAGACTTAGAGATCTTCTTTAGTGATGCTTATGCATAGCTGCCTTTGACAGCTCATCACAGAATACAAAGTCAACTATGTTGTGTTACAGTTACCTTCACAACTGGGGCCGGTGCTATTTTTCCATTACCATTGCTCTTCCTTCTGGACTTGATATTATTTCCCCTGCTGCTTTGTTGTTTTTCCTCCCTTTAGTCTCCTGCAGAACCTTCTAAATCCCAGGTATGGAATTCAGTCCTGTGCTCTTGACAACAGCTTCTAAAATGCTCAGCACTTAATGCTAACACATTTTGCCATGGAATTTTTCCAACATACATGGTTGCTTCCTGAAGAAAGAGCTATACAAGGATACTTGTCTCACACTGATAGCCTGTCTTGGAGAAAGACTAACAATTAATAGTCATCAACATTAAAAAGAAGCTGGGAATACACAGTTGATTTTTCAGAAAGATCTGATTTGGGAGCAGCCAGTTCAAGAGGCTGTGGGGTGTTTTTGCAGGTGCTCACTACAATACCTTGGTTTTGCCACTTAACCATTAAAGAATATTGAATATTGGCCTGGGTATGGAGATGTTTACTGTTTGGGTTTAACCTTAAATGAGGACTAGCTGTAAAAGTGAACAGAACAGTAATTAACAGGGCAAGACAACTCACTTGTGAGAGCAAGAGAAAGGAACTCAAACAGCTTAAGAAAGCTCTCCCTCAGCAAGAATATCTCTTTGAAGAGTGGTGGTCCAATACCTGTAACATCCAAAGACTTGCCTAGTTCACCAGAGAAGGTGAAATGGCCAGTCTAAGAGACACATCTGAAGTGTCTCATGTTCAAACATTTTGTTTGGTTTCTGTTTAATCAAATCCCTCTTAGGATGGATGAATGCCTGGTCACCATGTAGCAGACTCTTAAAAGAGCTCAAGCAGACAGGCAAGCACCCAATCTGACATGAATAGAAATTCCTTTCTAGTGATACTTGTACACCTGATACCTGAAAGGACATACCCTAGACGAGAGAAGGGACAGAAGTTCCCCTCTAATCATGACCCTGAGGACTCACAAGCCAGGCAGCATCAACAGCAGCCACTAGGCACCAATTCCTCCAAAATCCAGTTTTGAAATATGACATATACAGACTTACAGATTCAGGGCCTTTCTGATTATTATTCTTCACTTTTACAGAACATGAATTTGCCATATTTGTACAGGCCATACAAACACAACAAGACAGGAAGAATGAATACCTGAGAGGCATTTGACAAAATTATGTTAGAGAGTGGGAGAAGCCCTCTCTAGGGAAGGCTTTTGGGGTACATGTACTGAAAAAACCTTGTTAAACAAGCTTCCAAAAATGATGTTATTGTTTAAGCAACAAATTAAGGGATCCACATCTCTGTAGAAGATAGCTTGCAGGTATTTTACTACATAGAATAAAAACCCCACCTCAGTTCCATAAAGTTTTACACTAAAAGCAAAACTTCCAAATTTAGAAACATTTGAATTTAACTCATCATTGAAGATCCTTTTGAGTACTGCAGAATCAATGACACTTTTGACCAGAGATAGAGTAATTCCATGACAGGAACTTCATTTCTCAACTGAACTCCCTCATTGCTCTCCTTCAGCATAAGACACACCACAGAATGCTTTACAGAGCCAGCATCTGATACAGTGTGCCACAGCCCAGTGAGGCCATCCTTTGAAGGGAGGTAAAGTGGAATAATCTGTATAAATTTGTAACTCTAGCTACATGTTTGAAGCACACTACAGGAGCTGCAGAAGTTTTAAAAATACGAATGAAAAGGGAGAAAATTACCTAAACAAGAGCATAATGGAACAGCTTTTTTCCAAAAAAGAGAAGTCACTGGATTACTTTTCACAAAGGAACATATAATAAGTTCATTAAATAGCTGTGCTACCTGAGAGGTTTAAATTAAACTCAACATAAATCCACTGGCTTAATTTATGGTCCTCTGTACTCATATCTTCTATCAACAGAACTGAACCCAGGAATTTAGTAGTTCAAATTCATTTCAAAGAAATGCCAATATGCACCAACCACCAAATGCTTAGTCTGCAGGCTTGCTTCTAAATTTCTTTAGCTTCTTGCCTTTTTTCATTATGTTCTTACTGAGCTTTTTTATTTTATACCAAAGATATTTCTGATAAATACTGATCAATTACAAAATCTGCACCTTCTAGTACTTGGCCCTGGATTGAACGAAGCTCCTTCACTAAGACAATTGATGTTAGAACAAAAACAAACGATCAGCAGAAAAGGCAAATGCAAGTGAAAGGGGAGCATATCACCTCTGCCTTCACTGCTCAAGGCCTGATGCAGCAGCCCTAAAGCCAAGCAAATACCTCTCTCCTGTACCCATGTCTATGGGCAGCCTGGGCTCCTGGTTTGTAGGTGAAAGCAGACAGAAGTCATTCAAAGAAAATCAGAAGAACAGGCAGTTGCTCTGTTCTACTCTAAGCAGCACAGTGATCCAGGAAAAGAGAGGCTAAAAACCAAATGGCTTCTAGTCAGGCCCACTGAGAACAGTGGTGCATCACACATACCTGGGCTGCCCAGGGAGGTGGTGGAGTCACCATCCCTGAAGGTGTTCAAGAAAAGACTAGATGAGGCATTTTGTGCCATGGTCTAGTTGACTGGATGATCTTAGAGGTCTCTTCCAACCTGGTTGATTCTATGATACCAGCAGCAGCAACAATGCTCAGAAAAATGAGATGTGATCAGCAATAGACAACAACAAAAAAAATCCACCAAGGATGTCTTCATTAGCAACTAAATCTAATGCTTTGAATTTTGACTTCTCATAATAGGAAAACTTTCCCAGAAAACATTTTCCATGGGCAATAATTTCCCAAGAAAAATGAGTGGAGCTTTAATGGAGAGTTTTAAAAATGCAGACTTGAAGCTCTAGGGACTATATACACACCCACACTATAGGGAAAAGTCCTGCTTGAGAATAACCATTATTAGGTGACCTCCCAGGTCTTTACCATTTCCAGTTGCACTGAAATGCTGTACAAACTGACACCAGTTTTCCCACTTATAACTGAACCAGAAAGAACTATTTCACAACAGAATTAAAATTAAACAGACTTCACAGAACAGAAAAAAGCTTTTGCTTGCTTTCCTTCTGTTTTACCAGGAAGCCACTACTGCTTGGTTTAACAATAGACAAGACTTCTCAGGTGACAGGAGGAATGAAAAATGTGAGCAGTTAAGAACTCCTGATCATTGAGGAGATATTAGAGACACAGAGCTCGATCAACTGCTAGCTAAGAGACAGAGGAGAATAACGTTTGTTTTTAGCCACTGTTTCAGCATAGCAAAGATACACACAAGATGTCAATCTTGCATCTGGATCTGAATTTCAACAGCCACATCTGGGTAGGGGTTGACATTTAATTTGTCAAGTTTTTTTGGGTAATTGATTACTACTAATACCCACTGTAATCCTCAAGCTGCCTTAACCAAACTTGAACTTCTCAGAATATCACATCACACATCTTAAAAACTACTGCAACCGCACTTTCTTCTTTGAAACAAATGCGCAGCAAAAATACCATCCTCTAATACCAGTTTCTAGCTATACCCTACCTATACATGCCCACAGAATGCCTAATGTTTGGCTTAACACTTTCTGGATCAAAGTACACTAGATCAGATAGTAACTCTTATAGCAAAAGCACACAGAAGAAAACTCTCCTGACCTTGCTCACTTATGACTAGAAGGAGCTTGCTCATCTCCACAACACCTGTAGGTCTAAGTCAGTGCCTGAAAACCTGCCAGCATGGAAACACCAGTGACAGAGCCTATTGCAATCAAGTCTAAATGCAGGAAAAATTCAGATATCAGTGCAAAGCTTCCCCACAAATCCTGAATTCTAGGTCTGAGCTTCTCGGTTGGATAAATATCTTTAAAAAGTGAGAGATGAAAGCTACTGCTTCCTTCTCTTCATCAGAAAATGATTAAGTATCTGTCACCTGGAAATCATGCCTCCTTGGGACAACAGCACAGCAAAAGCTGTTAGAAGTGTCATCTTAGCAGGACTTTCCACTTGTCATAAGATTTTTATTTCTGCACACCAACCTTCAGTGTAGCATCTCAGACTTCTGAAACACCCAGATGCAGGATGGAGAGACGTACCAGCCTGATCTAGTTGGAAGCTTCCCTGTTCACTGTAGGGTGTTGGCAAGACAACCTTTGAGGGTCCTCTCCAAGCAAATGCAATCTGTGAATCACTTCAGCTGATACTCAGAGTAGAAGGTTTGAGTGGTAACTCCTGTTCAGTTGTCACACAGTAGCACAGAACAGACCTGAAGTGTGTCTTCCTTTGAAGTAGACAACATTAGTTTGTACAATCTGAATACAAATAGGAATGAAAAACTCCCCTGCAAGTTAAAACACTACTTCCAACCTCTTCAATTTGGCCTCCATAAACTTCAGTGTGCTCCATGTTTCAGGCCTCTTGGAGACCTGAGTATTGATCATGGACCACTGATCAGCCAGAGAGCAGAAATAACTCATGGAGAAGAATAATACCTCCTGCAATACCCAGTTTCAATTTGGGATAAAAGTAAATAGTAATGAGGATTTCCACTAGGAGAAAAAAAATATCCAAAGAAATTATTACATTAGAAAAAGAAAAACAAAACTTCTATCAAGTTAACACTCTGCAAATACTCTTCAACCCACCAAATCAGACAATTATGCACATTTTGATCACACCAAAAAGTTTGGCATTGCTCATGTTGTGCTAGTTTGAAGCTAGCTAGAATGTTTTGGTGAGAAGAATTAGATGAAAGGCTGTGAAAGAGAAACAATGGTGATGTCTACTTCACTCATAAGCTTGCTGAGATGTATGAGAGCAAGAATCCAAACATAGATAAGGCATTCAGGCACTGCCTGGGATCTGGGCTGCATTTCTCTCTAACCTCACCCTCTGTCTCTCTGATTAATCCACTTGCTTCCTAACCCTCCAGCTGACCCTCCATTCTTCCTTGCAGCACAAGACAACATCTAGGGTAAGGCTGAGGGGTGGGAGAAGGCCGAAGGGTGGTTGGGAGCCCCTCCTGGGGACTCAAGTTTCTGGGAGGGGAGTTGTGTTTTTGTATTACCTTTTACCTTGTATATTTCTGTATATAACTGTATATACTGTAAATATCTGCTTGTATATTGTGCTAAGTGGTAAATAATAAGCTTCATTCAATTTCAAGAGCCCACTGAGTCTAGTCTGGGTGATTTCCAAGGTGGGAAGGGGAGGAGGGGGCAGGTAACACCCAACCAACCACACATGTGAAGGGAATACTGTTGATTCAGTTGTAAAGATTAACTAACACCAAAATCCAAAAATGCCTGGAAACCAAGTTTCTAGTCCCAATCCAACTTTTACCTTAAATCAGTAAAACAAGTAACATGTTTAAATGCCTTACTGGATAGTAAGTAATAAGGATTGACCAAACATCTTAAATTCACCTCAGAAGCAAAATCAATGACATCATCTAAATTAGACATATCTTCTGGTTCAGTCTCTATAGGGCAGATGCCCTAAAAGAGCTTTAGAAAGTTGCCTACACATCACCATGTATGTCACTAAAATAGCCCCCTCACAATTGACTGTCTGATCCCCACAATATCTATTAAGATAAAAATCAGTTTAAATGTGAGGTAATTATATTAAGTGAATTACAGTATTCTTACTAGTTTCTGTTCTCAGTGAAAATTCAGTTAGACTTAGTCTACCCAAGTTCACTATTTGTGGTTCATCAACCCCAAATTACAAGATCTTGAACCATCTAGGAATCAATATACATGTTTATTTTCCCTTAAGATTTGTAACCAGTTATGTGATGGAGAGGGAAAGAACCGAGATCATTAGAAGCCTACAATGAGAATATTCTAAGAGAACAAGAAAGCCCTCTACTATCAATTTTACTCATAGTCTCTTGGTAGAGTCATATCCTCTGAAGTTAGAGGCACACAGATATAGTCTGGGAAGTCATCCAGATTTCTTTTTAAGGAAATTAAGTTCTCAACACTGGCTGCATTAACCAGGGTATTTTTGGTTTTCCACGATGCCATCAGCAGTGCTGAGTAGGGCTCTGAATACATACTTGGAGGGTGTGCAGTATGTAGCTCTGTCCTTGTAGAACTAAAAAAGCTGTCATCACCATATCAAGTATGCTGTGCATCCAGGTTTCCCAACAACTGTGCCACAGGACGTTTGTGCATTGCTCTACAACAAAACCCATCACGGAGCTGGCCACTTACAGCACATCTCTAATTCGGGATGCAAGTTTCAATAAAAGGTTTTAAAGAATATACATCTATTTTTGATAGTCATTTCAGCTATTTTTGACTGTGAAAACCATCCTCACATTTTACTAGATTGTCCCAGGGTGAGGCTATAGGGTTAAAAAAAAACAGTTTTCTGGGGACTAGAAGATTGTTATTCAATCCCATAACTCTGCTATCTTGGTATAAGCTCACAACAAGGTCAGTTCATTCTCCTTTCCTCCTCCTCCTGCCCTGGGTGCGTGGCAGGAGCCCACTATTGGGAACATGTAAGCAGTGGGCCTCTTGGCTGGCTGGAGGCATTGGGGGAGGAGGGGGAGGATTGGAGCACTGAGGAAGGTAGATTTAGTTTTTTTGGGGAATGGGGAATACTTCAAGGGGGTATGCCATGGATGGGGAAATCGCTCTGTAAGATCTATTGCTCTCTCTCTCTAAATACAATTCTGTCTTTTCTCTCCAATTTGATCTGAGAGTTTAATTTCTGTCGCCTAACTTTAGTAAACCCACGACAGAGATGAAGACACTTTCACTGATAACTAAAACTCCTAAAGAATCCCTAGTATTTCCCAAGACCTACTTCTCCATGTAGCAATAGTCCTGTGCTAATGCCACAGTCTGAAATTTTTCATCTCCCTCGAGTTCTCAGTCTTCCAGCACCTCCCACCATAACTGTCAAACTGAGAATGGGAATATGAAATAAATAATTTGAAAGAAAAATCTCCATGTGATTGTATCAAACAGGTTGGGGTAACTAGAAATCGCTACCCCTTTGGGTTGTACCCTTGCTATGTGATGATAGAGAAAGAAAGAATAAAGATCATTACAAGGGCCAAACTCAAAATATTGCAAGACAAATTCAATTTGTGATGATGCAATGATCTTGCAAGACAAGTGCTGAATTGACTTATGAAGATACACTGATGTACACAGGTAAAGACTGCCTCACTCAGTTGAACTAATAGAGACCATCATGCAAAAGCCGTGCCAAAATATCTTCATGTGCTCAAATGGGACATAAATTAGTATGCACCAAGTATTAACTCAGAATTCAGTCCATACTGCCTTTGCTTATGTCACATTTGCATGCCTCCATTTAAGACTGTGATGATATCACTGAATTGCCAGGGTATCACAGAACCCAAGGACCTTGCCACTTGTTCACAGTGGAGCACTTGGGATGAAAAGATTTCCCACGAATAGATTAATGAATAATATAAAAATTGACAGCTCAGCTATGTCTGCTCATCCATAGAAAAGAAGTCACTCCACCCAGCTGAGTGGATGAACTAAAATTTGTAAGGTTGAATGAATGTAGGTACTGATGGAAATACTACCTTTTATAATCAGCATCATTCCAAAATAAGTTCTTATGGAACAATAAAAAATAAAAAGCACATGTTAAAGAGAATAGAGTAAGATGATCTGCACTAATCAACTGTGGCTGTACTCTAATGGTGGGCCTACCCTGTTAGTCCCTTACCTTCTCTCCCAGCTGCAATGAAACCTATAGCAAGCTGCACAGAAATCTAGCTTGCACAACAGGTTTCCAAACCAGTACACAAGTGTGTTTGAAATGATCTGAGGAAATCCAGCCTATACTGAACTATTCCACATCTCAGGACAAAATGACACATTAAAAGGAGGAAGAAAGGGAAGAGCCAAACATTTGAAGAAACTTTCTGAAGAGAGTCTGAAAGAGATCTTATTGAGAAAGCTCAGCCCATTACTACCACAGGGCATAAACGAAAACTCAAAGAAATTAAGCACCAGCTGAACTTTAAGCAGATATTTTCTTTCAAGACATCAGGTGTTTGAAAGCAAAGCAACTCTTTAGTGTGTAAAAGCACAGGAAAAATTAGCAAGAATTCTGAATTTGAAGTGTACAGATGCCATAAGAAAGTGCAAGTGTTGCATAAGTGCCTGGTTTAAGACTAAATCCACTGTAAAGAAGAAAAATAAAAACACACAGAATTATGTTAGTTTATTGTTTATCTCCCTCCTCCAAAGGGGTGTTCTGTGAATCTGTTCATCTAATGTTTACAGGTATGAGATGTAAATGTTGTTCTGACCTTAGTGCCCATAAACACCTTGATAATAACATTTCTGTCATAACCACATTAGAGCTGTAAATGTCCACGCATACAGGTGTTACACTGGGGCTATTCAGCTGCAGCAGGATTACAATGCAAATTGGTTGACCTATGTATGTAATTTTACTATCTTCACAAGGCTGCATTTTCTTCTTGCTGATATGCCTAGTGATTACTTCTTGTCTTTATCTTCTGTGCTTGTTTGTTTGCTTAAGTGGTAGCAGTATAGTGACCATGACAAATAGCTTAGAGGATTCCAAACTGTTGTGTATTTTCCTCTTTAGCAGCTTTATAGAAACTCTTTATCAGCAGCTTCTTCATTCCTGTGCTTTGAGAACACTTCCATTGCTTTGCGTTTTTACTTCCACTGATAGATGTGCATCACTCATCCCAGCATTCTGACTCCTCCAGGCCCTTGATGGATCTGCACAGAAACTGTCTGAGAGCACATCTGCCAACAGGAGTGGCTGCAGCAGTTTCTTAAGAGCTGTGCTCTTTTTCACTAATTGACAACTAGCTCTTGGTGATATGTGTTAAGAATGAATCTCTGAGCAGACCATCCAGTGGATATCAGATAGGAAAAGACCCCTTACTAAGATGCTCCAAATATCCTTAGAGACTGCTAACAAATTTACACCCTTCTGTCATGAACTCGTGTGTTTTGGCTCTCTTAGGCGTAAGTTTTGACAGTCAGAGGTGAGAAACTTCTCTTTGTGGCAAGAGGATTAAAAAACCCAAACAAAACTGAACAAGAAGATCTGTTTACCAGGCTGCTGCATTCAGAATAAAGCATAAGAGCTGCAGTTTAAGACTGACCTTAGTGAGGACACATAGTAGGTTTAATACTGCAACTTCATGTGTATTCAGGAGCCAGCCTCAAGTTAATACAGTGCATTTTCAGAGTTACTATGCAGTCCCTGTTTAGAACTCCAAATGGAAGACATTCCCTTTCCTGAGCATGTGAAATAAACCTACTAAATTAGAGATTTGTTTATATTCTGAGCAGGTAACAAGAAAACAACCTGCTACTACAGCTCAAGGATTGCGTTTCAAAAGTGGACTACAGTACATTTGCACTCTGGTATCACATTAACATCTGTAACTCTTGTGTATTCTGCAGGTAGCAAGAGTGCTTATTCTCTAAAGCTGCATGGTGAAAAAAATAGCATTTCTACAGTGATCAGACTTGTTTGGATCATCTTATTAAATTCAGAAGTAACAATTCATCTGCAAACATCTGCACTCCCCCAAATCAGCAGGGTTTTGACAATAGGCAAAATCTAAATAGGGAAGCTAAATTCTGATTCTACAAAACCTGCTTTGAGCATAATCAGGTTTTCATTGACAGCACATTAAGCAGTTACCAAATCAAGACCCTTATCCATGGCACAAGCCTTCAGACAACTGGTCAACTATATATGCTAATAAAACAAGGTCCCCATTAATATAGCTGTGAACTGCTAACTTGGTCAGAATCCAAGGTTACAGCGCAATGTTGAGCCACATCAAGTGCATACAGATTATGGAAGAGATCTAACCTTGTGCTACAGAGAGCATCTCGGTTGTGTTTCATATGTATTCTTCACAGTTCTTACAAGGGATAGTTCCAGCTCAGGAACAAAACCAGCCTTGCTCCAAGGGTATTGTATGTAAAGATTAACAGTGTCAAATGGTGACAGCACTATCGTAAATTCCAAGCACACAAAAACTAAGATGTTAAATCCTATCTCTATAACTTCTGTTCCTCTCAATGCGAAATTCAGAAGGTGTTGAATGGAAGTGATCACAGAAAGTAGTAGCTTGATTGATAAAGTCCCTATCTGGTCATTTACGATCTGGCTGAAGGAGAAGCAGCTTTTGCCAGACAGAAAAGCAATTAATCTGCAAACAAGCCGAGGAACAGCAGGGCTGTGCATTGGAGTCTCAGGCTGCTGGGAGCTCATGAGAGGAGATAAGGCTGCAGCCTGCTATTTATTGTACATTTTAATTAAGTGCTTGTTAACGGCAGTTATCTTAACAGTCATAAAATTACTGTTGTAATGCATTTTGTTTGAAGAAAAAAAAAATATGGAGGGAGCCGAAGGACTTTATGAAAGCAGTCACAGATTGCTTTCACTTTAAATCAAAGAATAAATTCTGAAGAGGAGGGATGTTGCAATGATCTAAGCCGAGCCACTAATGGTTATTTAATGTGGCCATCAGTGTTTGTAAGTCCCTAGCATACGGAACGTACACAATAGCCTCCAAACCCTCTTTAACACTTATTTGAGATGACAGGAAAAATGAAACCGTTTGTGCTTTCAATGGAAAAGCAATCATTGGTACATTATATTCTGCTTGCCCTATCATGCTAATGCATGGTAAAAATGTCACCAAATGTATTTAAGGACCTGATGGAGTGTTGCTGTTTGATTCCTGTTACCGGGCTGATTAATAAAAATCTTCAATTTGTATGTAAATGCAGTGGGGTTTCATATCATCCACATACCTGCACCTGGAGAAAATAATAAACTGAAGTTTAATGCAGCAATTATAAGCATTTATGGAACTCTTTAAAGAGGCTGCCTGCCTCCCCTGACCATCAAGATGAGATATTCACAGAGGAATATTACTGATGCTCAGACAAGCAGGGCTGCAGATGGTCCCCAGTGCAAATGCTGCCAATGCAGATTAACTCACTGACTCACACTCACTTTGGTACAACAATGTAAGCTACTTATTGTTAGACAAAAGTGTCATATTTTCCCTACGTCTGAAATAAAATCAAATTGAACTATTCTTTGGAGTGGTGGGAAGAGTGGCAATTAACATTTCAAATGAGGTATGTTTGCATCATTTGCACTTTTCCTGACATCATTTAATTCCCTTGCGCATATGTTCCCATGACAACATCATCACCACAGATAAAAATTGCATGGGTACAACAGAAACTCTTCAAGATATATGACAACAGCTGTTTGTTTTTTAAGAATCACTCTAATGATCTTCAGACTTAAGCAGTGACCCCCTAACGGTCAATCCTTAATAAAACAAAGTATGCAACCTTTTGCATCTTCACAGATGGATACTGGAACGGGTTTGGGTACTAATGGAATAGTAAGTACCACGTATTGGATATAGTCATGTGAAGGAATACATTACAACATAGATAGATATCAACTTTGATGTATGCCCATGCACAAGCTCTACTCGCACCGCAATCCATGATTAAGTGCATGTGACATAGATGTTCTTAGTTTGTTGCAACCATTTGCTAATCTGCATTTGCAAATTTCAGTGAAAATGTGCTCAAAAATGAGAAACAAACACATTCAACTCTAATCCCTGTGAGACACTACACTGGATAAATTATTGCTCTATTGTTTCAACACTGTTTTTATTGGAGTGCAATTCCTCAGTAACTATTAGCTGGTACCAACAAATTTTAATGACTGATGCTCCTCACAGATTACAACCAAAGAATGAAATCAGTGAGCTACCAAAGCAGAACTATAATTACTCTTATTTAATAGTCTCAGACAAGACTTTAACGTATCCCATCCACAACTGAGTGCTCTGTTGACACTGAAGAGCCGTTTTCTCTGCTTCCCATGATGTGTGATCAAGCCACCCTCCTTAAAGAAGTCTAGTGGAAGATCACCATTAGGCCAGCCTCCAGCTTGTCACCAACAATAGCTTTCAGACCCAGCTGTGGCACATTTGGCTGGCACACAGCACATACTACCTAAAAAGCTGTTCCCTGGCTCTTTGAGGTAAAAGCAAATGCACATCCTGCTCAGACAATCATTCAGTACCATAACCAAAAAGCACTCCAAGAGTCAAGAAGCATGCCCAGAAGTGACAAGTAACTGCTGTAGAAGCAGCTTCCCAGCATGTTCATTGACAGACTGGATAAATCCTTACCAAGAAAGCTGCTTCCTCCAGATATAGCTCTAAATCCACATACCAAGCAATACTGCTAGAGAGGAAAGAAAAGAATCTGTAGAGGTCTCCAGACCCAACCATAAGTCAGAATCCATTCTGAGGGAGGAGATCCTGGCAATTACCAAACAAACAACTGTTTGTTTCCCATCCAAAACAGCAAGTGCAGGTTTAAACAATGAACAGCACAATACCATGAAGCAGCAGAGGAAAAGCTGTTTCATAGAACCATCAGTCACTATGTCCACTGTTAAGTTGGACAATGGCAGAAACTAACCAGAGGGTTGTGGAAAGCAGCCGCAATTTCTTGTCATGCTTACAGACAATAACTGCTTTTTATACAGGGTTACATCCCATATGGTAAAATGCTGATCTGCTATTGCACCTGCAGTTAGTGAACTTGCAAGGATTCAGCTTCCACTATGGTTTCACGAGTCCTACATGATGTCCCTCCCCCCTGCCCTCTGGAATGGAGCTAGGTAAGAAGACAAAGCATTACTACCATCAGACTGATGCAATGCCTGAAATGACAGTTGTAACATCAACATTTGATTGAAATTCCATCAGATTAAATGGGAACTCTATTGTTGTTGCCCACAGACTCTGTATTAGAAACCTCAGGTCCCAAGCACACACAACTTTACAGTTCTGCCTCTCTCTTAGGGGAAAAAAAACCACTCCACATCAATGCTCTGCTAGTGCATACCTCTTGCAGTTGTCTCTGCACAGAAGCAAGGAGAACAGGTTCTGCAGAACCACTGAACTCTGCAGGAGCAAAACCTACAACAGTCAGCTTCACGTGTTATCAACAGAATTGGCAGCTAAATTCAGATGATAAAGTCTTTACTGCTAGTCAAAACACGAGAAACTTGAAGCTTGCCAAGCAGTTTTTCTGATCCCAAGCAGGCTTTTCTGCAACTACAAAGAGAATGGCATGGATGCTGAACAATAAATATAGAGTGCCACTACAATAGTTAAACAGAAATGTTTGACTGCTAAAGTCAAGAAATTTTCCTATGTAAAAGAGGATTATAGAACCTCACAAAAATCTCAGAGGAATTTGGAATTCAAAGGTATTATAGATCTTCACTTTCTTAGTCTCTCATGCTGGCCCAGAATGGTAACTTAAAACATGAATAGGCCTGCTTCTTAGAAAACTCAAGGTGACAGTCACAAATAGTCCAGACCACTAACTTCTCTGGAACAAAAGCTTGTTTTAGCCTGAGTTTGAATAAACCAAAAGGTAAGCAGTGCTTGCCGGATGAATTTCTCTTTTTCCCCTAATCATCATGCAGTAATGTTACACTGTCTTGGAGTCAGATTCACTTTTACCATCATCCAATACTGTTGACCTTGTCTTCAATTAGCAAAATAATCTAATTTATACAACAAGATGTAGTGAGAACACAGTCCCCACATTTGTCTGTATGAACTCTGCTCCAACACAGAGAGAATCAAGACTTGGTCACTCACTAACCTCAGTATATACCAAGCTATATTCATAGTGTTACATCAATAGCAAATACTGTGAATTATGAAGATGTCCACAGAGATTCTGAACAGTATTTTATGGTTTTTAACATGCAGCTTCAAAAAGCATGCAGTCAGTATCTGTGCAGCTTAGATAAATCTACACAGTAACCTCACAGCACCTTTGTATTTTGAATTTTTCACTTTGAAAACTTCTAAAGAGCTTGTTCAGCCCAAGAAGGTTTGTGCTGGAGAAGTTTAAGTGCAGTAAGTGGCAGGAAGCACGATGGCTTTACAGTTACTGTGCTGTATCTCTTTGCTCAACATTGTCACTCCCAGCAACTTGGGAGAATCACCCAATCTGTCAAAAAGAATCATACCTCTTGTACCAACTTTACAAGTATGTGAAGAAGTATGATCAGTCAACATTTATAAAGTGACCTTAGAAGCTCAGGTGACAGGGACTATGTATTCTTCCTGTTCCTCCCTTAAAACTGCCTGTAAAATGACTTCAGATTGACCTACAGATTTTTTCAAACCCTGCACCCACATCCTTTTGTCTACACACACACACAACTACACATCACTTGTTTTCAAACTATAAATCCTTCAAGAGTCTCACTATCAAGTCTTAAACATGTAGGCTCTGACCCTTTGGGCAACAGCCTCAAGCTGTAGTTTGTAAAGCACATTTAGAACAGTACATTAAATGCTTGTTGAGGGTTTGTAAAGAGATGGATAGCTACACAATCATGGCATCTCATTTCTTCCTCCTTGGACACCTCTACCCATGCCCTCATATGTGTTACACAAGAAAGTAACACAATGGGAATTTTAGTGCTGTTCAGTTGGTGGGAACCAGGAGAAAGCCAGATAAAAAGTTCTGACAGATGTCAGAACAGACTGAAAAGAATCTGTGGTGTCCTCAAGTTCAGTCTCCTACAGAAAAGCTGTTCTATGACTACAAATTATTTTGTCCAGAAAAACACACTTATGTAATGTACTTATTTATGTGTTGAATATTTTAAGAAAACCCATATAATATTGGATGCCTTCAGATCTCATGGACTTTGAGACACTAAGCCCACTTGGTAGTCACTACTGCTATACTCTACTGTCCTCTTTACAGCTTGTTGCAACTGAGGCCAACTTTGCACCTTTGCGTGCTCACCTAGTTGTATTTGTTACAGCCTAGGTATTGGTAACCCAGCATAATATAAGCTGTAGTGTCAATATAGTAACAGCAATGTAAACATGCCCTACTTTTGTACAGCACATGGCTGGCCTACACAGTAATGTGACTATAATAAGCTGCAGCATTCAGATATGCTATTAACTCCACACTAAGTACTACATGTTCATCTGAGGTGAGGCAGCTTATTCTTATGCAAAACAGAGCAAACCACTTCACAGATACACACTCATGTCTCTTGCTAAAGCTCCATCTAGTAGCCTTACCAGTAAAACAAATTAAACACACTAGGGAATATTCCAGGGCACCACAGCTGGACCGCCCCAAAACGCTCATGGCTCTGCAGAGCAAACCAGCTGCTTGCAAACCCCAAACCTGCTCAAGCTCCAGCAACAAGCAGAGTGTGTCAGCATGGAGTGGCTGCTGGTGGACAAAAGGCAACTGAGAATGCTCCTGAGAACTTTCCAGTATGGCTCTCCATGTGCAAATATTTGGGAATGCTCCCCAGCGCTGTTTAATTACCTAATCCAAATGTAACCTAAGCGCCTGTATGGGGGAATATCATGGACACCAAAGCTGCTTGGCAGTCGCCCCTCCATGCGGGTAAGCTATTTTCCACTCCTGTGCATGGGAAATTGCAGCACATTTGTATCAAAATAATTATCAGCCAACCTGTGTTTGGACAAGGCTTTAAAACTTTCTTCTCCATTTGGGAAGCAGGTTTTACTGTTCTTCTACAGTATTTTCAATGGTTTCATGTATCATTCCTTGTTAAGTCCAGGACTCTACATGGTTTAGTGGAAAAGGGGTCTTATTACTCTGAGTTTTACTTCCGTTTTTAAATGACCGCTGCAAGGATAAATTGCCTCCAAAAAATACCTTCAAATCATTAGAAATACTACCTAACCTTGCCATAAAGATTTCTTCTACCACTGCAACCTTAATGAGAATGTTTCCCCTAAGACTTGCGGACAGTTTTATAAGAAAGCAACAACAAACCAGTGAGAAACCTTGGCAACATTGAGAAGAAAAAAGAAAATATCACAAAAAAGCCCAAATCCCTCAGAAAAAAGGGCCAATACCAACTTTTTGGATGACCATACTCTAATAGCCTCTCATTTGTAATTTTAATTTGTTTTCTGTACTATTTTTATCTCTCTGAACTGCTATTATGTGAGAAATAGGAAAAAAGCCTTTTACTTAAAATTCTTGACTTTCTCCTAAATACAATATTCTTGAGAAAACAGGATATCACTTTAATAGATGGAAAGAACAGTCCCCAGCCACAATACACAAAACCTGATCTATAGCCTTAGCTAACCCATTGCTTCACATACGCCTAGTTTTAAGCATGTGATGTATTCCCTAAAAGCCACTGATCCCATCAAATACCTCAGACCTAAAACTGAAGCATCATTTCAGCACTAGCATACCATAATATAACCTCAGTCTACCTTGAAAACAAACCAGTAAATACTGCATCCCAGGGAACAGCAATAAAGGCATAGCCCTTAAGATGGTGAGCAGCTGTCACAACCACGAAGAGAAACTTCTGTAGAAAACTTGGCCTCACTGATATCCACAGATCTCTGCACTTCATTCCATTAAAGCAGTTCATTAAGTGAGCACATTTTGTCTGTAAACAAAGCCTGACACTCCTAAACACCCATAGATGCTGTGCATTCTTCATTAGCTTTATTTAAATTTGGTGAAAGCTATTAAAATTCATTTTAAAATAATTTCTCTTCCCTCATTTTGGTTTCAAAGCACAGCCACCTTTAACCCAAACTACTGGTGTTTTGCTAAAATAAGGACCCTATTAAAAAAAACACACCCACGCTACAGCAAGGGCTTTCTAGATAGGATCCAGTGGGCAGTCTCCCAGGGATATTCATACAGGTCGATGGAACAGACTCAGATGTGTCCAAGGTGAGGGAACTGGATAATTTCCTTTTAAGGCCACTCTCTATCATCTTTCAAAGACCATGGAGGCAGCCTTCAAACTAGGCTGACCTTCATCTTCCCTGCTTAGAAGTTACTCGTAAGATAAGCTCTGGGAAAGAAAGGCTCAAAAGCACACACTTGTGTTTCAGTGCATTTTCCCACTGCACAGTCATTATCTGTAAACCCTTCTGCCTCAAAAGATTCATCTGATTTGAATTTACTTCCAGAAAAAAATCCCAACATTTCAAATAAAATTGTTTAAATTTCCATTTTTAAAAGTGTTTTTTCCTTTCAAAAGCCCAAACTCTGTGCAAAAATTGTCAAGTCCTTAGCTGATTGACAGTGGTAGGAAGAGACAGAAAAACATGTGCATAAAGTCTTTCACTAGTTAATGCACTGACTTAGTTTTAAGATTACACCACTCAAAAGCCATCAAAAAAAAAATCAAAAAAATATAATTTTAAATTACACATTTTGAAGTTTGCTGACTGCCAAAGCTATATGGCACTTCCTTTTAAAAAAAATAAAGTTATTTCTGTCCTGAGAACTGATTACACTTACATATTAAAGAATAAGTTGCTCTTGAAACAGCAAGGAAGTGAAACTATTCAAACCGCAGAAAAACAACTATACCAACATTGAAGATTGAAACTCCCCTAATTATATTTTATTCTCAGCCTTTAATAACAGTAATACATTTCAAAGTGATGGAGTCTCATTCCCTATAGCCATGAGCTTCCCATGTTGAAAGGCAAAGAATCACACATTGAACCCATTCTTCCAATATTCACAGCATCTTGAATGAGACCATCACCTTTTTTACATCGCAGATACTATAAGCATAAAAAACTGATCTCTTCCAAGCTGAGTTAAATAACTGAAAGCCACCCTACAATGAGATCCACACTTTATCAAACCTCAAACATGTTCAAGAAATTGCTGTATGAGAAGAAGCAGAACTCCTATTGCTTTACTATGTTCTGCAACTGTTCTATCAGGTCTGATACCATATAGCTGTTTGTAGTGGAAACCAAAGAACTGAATAAAATGAAGTCTTGCTTTTTGATCTCCCAATATATATGCCAACAAGTCCTTTTAGAATATATAGCAATACCTAGGATGTATATTATTTCACAGACCTTTGAAGAAAAATAGTCTATTTATGTATGGAAAAGTACTTTTCAAAGTTAATATAATGACCAATATTTATTCAGAGATCCTAAAGTGCTCTACAGTCTTCATAGACATAACTAAACAGGGAATATTTTACCATCCACTGAATTCAGGTACCTCAGGCATGGAAGACAGCAACCGCTTCATATGGCACTGCAATACCATACAGGAGTTGAGGGTATGAAAGTAATGGGAGATAAAAAACAGTAGCTGCAGCTACAACTCTGGCCAAAGCAACAAAACTTGCATTCCTTCTGGTAGAAGTGCCTGCACATCTTTAATGAACCAGGCACAACCTCAACATTACATCTCACTGAGGAAGTTACCATCGTCTCCATCTGCTGTCCCTTCCCATTCCCATCATTAGCTAGTACATTGATTCAGAAACTTTGACTCCAAGGGAAAAATACCACTCACTGATTACCATAGAGTGATGTTCATTCAGCACTTCAGTTTTCCTTGGAGGCTTCTTACCCAAACACTAACCCTCAACCAAACCAACCTCAGCTGTTTCAACATTCGCTCGTTCTTTTTAATATGTATATTAAAAAGGAGAACCAGACCAGTTGCAGTCAGACTTCTTGGCAATTCAACATTTTTAACCAAAACCATTTATAAATTATGCAAGTGGAATATTTATTTATGTGAAGAATTTTGTGGGGTTTTTCAAAGGTGGTATTGGAACTGCTTTTATATTGTTAAGTGACTGAGAAATCACTGAATGTTGCTTCCTGTTAGCAGCAACACTACAGAACAATTTTGCTTTTGTTCAGAATATCTGTACGTTTTAATTATTTTAATTGAGGCTGTTGCTCATACAGCTATGTGGGCTAAAAACGGTTTGGGTATTAGATTTTGATCTGTCATAATAAAAAGATAGTGTAATTCAAAGATAAAATGAGAGCGTTCTTCTCTCTGCAGTAAGAGGGGAAAGACACACAGCAGGAACTAAACGAGGACTTGAAAGGAGCCATGCTGGCCGCGTATCAGGGTCCCCACTATTTGCATACCAAAGGTACCAGACATCTGGGGGAGAATCTGCGCGGTGCCTTATTGCTGTCTTCTGCAGGGCTTGTGCCGAGGGAATTCTCCCTCAGCCAGAAGTGGGGCTTCCAGCCCTTTTATGCTGCTCTGGCCTGTTTACCTACCACAACGGGGTCAGAGTACAGGAAGAAATCTTAACCCTACATTTGAGGCAGAGAATATTGCCAACCAAAGGACCTGGCCACATGCGGGCTCGGTTATCAGGAGCAACTCTTGTAACTAGTGCTAATCCCAAAAATGAAACAAAAACTCTCAGCTGAGCTGCTCCTGCTCAAAAACTGCCTTGAGTATAAAGCCACGTTGGAGAAGTGCTCCAAGACATTACAACTGGCATCACAGAAATGCTAGCTTGCTTTTCTTCCAGGCTATTACTAGAAAGATACTGTAGAGCAAGATGCTATACTTCTGCCACGTACATTGTATTTTCCATGTAAGGCAGTCATGTAAGTATGATCATATGTAAACATGCACACTCAGAGCAAACACCATGTTTTATATCCATGTTTCTGTACATTCTCTGCAGATGCTTCTGCCTTTTCCCCAGCTGGCTACCAAATCACCACACCACCTCAGTGTGCTGCTGTATTTGGAAATCCTCCAATTCTGGACACTCCAGAGTGTAAAGTCAAGTAAAAAGAAGAACATAGAAAGATTAAGGGGCTGAGAGGAAGGAAACTATCAGATATCACAATCCCAACAAGCCATTTCTTTTCTCCAGAATCAGCTGAAGGGTTAGTAATACTGTTCTAACTACATGTCTAACAACAGCAGCAAATTAGTAACAAATTAGTAAATACAGTAAAACAACGGCTACCAAACAGATTCCTTGCAAGCACAACTTAGAATATTTCACTCTAAAGTGCAAAGCAGATACCAAATAACACTTTCACAAAATACTGTTTTGCACAGACAAGAATAGTGTCCAGATACATAAAACTGGCAGGTGGGGGGGGTTGCAGTGGGCAAACAAATTGTTCTAAACCACAGCACATTAGTAGGATAAAGGCCAAGAGCTACAGCATTTGAAATTTTTTTAAAGGAAATATTTTTATAAAATTCATTTGCTATAAAACCAGCTTTAAAATTCCCAGGGCATTTTTAAATTGGAATTCCAGCTCCAGTGCATCAGGTGGCATATCTTAGTGAAACAAAGCATTCTTGGTTTTCAACCAAGTAATAATCAGGTTGCATTTGGTACCTCTTAATGGAAAAGAACAATTGCTATTAAAGGAACGCAGCAGTTATATCACTAGGGGAAAATTGCCACATCCTCTCAGCTTTAGGAATGGGCTTTTTGTGATGCAATCTCCAATAGTTTCTTCACAAAGAACCTTATGCAGTGTGTCATGGGGCAGAAGGCAAAGGTTTGTCCTGCACCTCTATCCAAAAGCTGCTCCTAATACTGGAGAAACTTAAAGATTGTGTGGCCAAAACTCTCCATTCAGAAGCCCCAGATCACCACAACCAAACAGGGCTGTATTTGCCATTATCTCCCTGTTGCTGTTGAGAGATAGCCCCTACAAAAATTCATGTGGTTTTCAAACATACCACTGTTCACTGAAAATTTCCTGGTAGAAAGGTGCATGCTGCTCAACCCTCAGCTCCATTTCCAAGCTGTACTCACAAGCACATATGGAAAAAGCTTTCAGAGCATGCAATTGGGGTGGGTATCATGACCAAAGTATTCCCATCGCTGTTTTGAAAGCAGAATTGAGATCTCCATGTAGATGCACAGATGTCAGAAGCATGATCTAGCCCCCAGACATGATAGGTTTCCTGTAAAGAACAGCGCTACTATAATCCCTCTCTTGTCATGAAATATTCAATTTTCTTTTCCATTCTTAGAAAATAAAATGCTAAATTACCCAGTTTAGTAGGTCAGTGTCAAAACTTATGATGAAAAAGAATCTTCCTAAGAGAGTTTCTTAAAACCTGTATAATCAGGTTGGTAATGCTGCCCAGAGGGAAAACCCATTAGCAGAAATCTCTAGCACATTTCAAAAAGCTAAACTTAAGTGAATTGTGGGTGTGCCTAACTATTTGTTATACTACAAGCAGCCCAACTCATCTAAAAGCATTGCTACATCTCAGTGTGTTGGTTTGCCTCTGCACATACTTGGTGCAGTAATCTGCTAATGCAGCCAGTGGATAGATTTTATGAAGATGAGGAAAGTATGTTTCATCTTCATGTAACTGGAAGCTGTTTTAAAGGGTTAAACTCTACTCCTGAACTTCAATACTCAGAAATTCTATGCACACTCTTTTTAGAGTACTCTTCCTTCCTTCCTATCCACTAACACAATGGGGAAAGCTTTGTTATCATTAATCATCTTCAGAGCCTTGGGGACTCTCAGACTCCAAGCAGTGCTGCAGCCTCACTGGAAAAACCCACACAAACACATACCAAAGTTTCTGTCTGAGTTCACTCATGCAGATTTTCATTAGTGACTGGATTTATAAGCCAGGCACATGGTCAATGGTTCATCTAAAGCCAAAAGAACTAAATCTTTGATAATTATAACCAGAATCAGTATTTTCAAGTAAAGGATCCAAACTTTTTTCCCTGTGCCATGAAGATCTGTAATCTGAAAAGAAAATGATGGATTTTTCAAGATAAAAATCAAGTAAAGTGTTGCACTGCACAAAACATAAGATGTTAGTAAAGGTAAGATAAGCAGTCTGATCAGGGATGAAAACATATAAGAAATTATGGGGTTTTGAGAAAGAACTATTGTGTTTTAATAGAGGACAATTTATCCAGACTAAACACCTTAAATAGCAGGTACTATGAGTTTAGTAATAATCATATGCCTAATTAATCTTGCCAACCTCCTAACAAATAGCCCCCAAAAAAACCACACCAAAAAAAATAAAACCATTTTTAAAAAGGCAGCCTGTCATGTAATTTCTGGAGCCTTTGAAGGAAAAGGATATCCTGTAGAAATTGAAGAAAAGCAACATAGTTGAGAAAGCATTTGTAAATAAGTCATCAACATTCTGATTAGATCTGACCCCTTGATCTAAATGTCTTGGGTTTTTCATGCATTCTTCTACACAAGAACACTTTAATAAATACACTTAGTATAGAAATAAAACTAACACACTTCCAACATCTCTAACAGGGTTTTTTTTTATCTGCAGGTGCAAATTCTGCATTTATTTATAGTCTTTTCCTCAATTTAATGCCTGCTCTCTACAAAACTATACTGCTGGCACTAATATATTCAATTGTCCATCTTGAGGTGGAAGATACGAAACTCAGATGTGAAGTCAGTTTTAAAAACCTCTTCAGACAACATTTATGAATTTCCCAAACCATTCAGCAACACAATTCTGTAATTAAAAATAAACCAACAGTTCTTGACTGAGAGTCCAGTTTCATCATCCCCAGTGCCACTGATTATGCAAGGCATTTGTGCTTGCAGACATGTGCACACTAAGTTGTCATGTAAGTGCACCTTGAGTTAAATGTCCCTATCATAAAAAGAATAATTTTGTGGATTGTGTAATTGCAGTAACTATGCATGCAGGTTAGGTTCATAGCATTGATTTTACATGCCTACCCATGTGCTACTATAATATTGATAATCTAAAACTAATTTGTTCTCATCATTTATACAGTTAACGGGATGCTGTATGTGTACACAGTGGGCTGCAAGTACAGACTCTTGTCTTGCTCCACAAAAATTGCAATCCAAACAAACAAAAAAAAGCAACAACCACCACCCTGTGCACTGGAGAATGGGTTTGACTTGACAAACAGAAGGGATGAATCAAAACCAAGCAACAAGAGGTGACAAGAACAGGAAAGCAGAGGGATTGGGCAGAGTGCATGAGAAATAATCAGACATATGTAGAGGTGAAGATCTGGGACTTGGAAACTTCAGGAGTTATATGAAAACACTGTACACAGCAAGGCTTTTAACAGTGGGACTGTGGGCACATTTCACATCAGATTTCCATTTATGAAAAGGAGTTTTCAGTGTTTTACTATTTCAGAAGATTATTGAGAAGACAAATACAGTAAGGATGAAGAGGTGGAGACCAAGTAGTGACAACAGTGACTAAAGCTGTGACCTTACGGTAGATCAAGATAGGTTAGGTTAAGAGATTTGATTAGGATGCAGTAGGAGATGATAAATAACTAATCATCTCCCTTTTACCTGACACCATGCCTGATCCCTTACCCGGTCAAGGCCTCTCTCTAAAGTTAAGGCCACATTTATGACACACTGCTCTTTTGAAGTTGGGTTGCTTTCAGCAGGTTTTGGAGAAAACACACCTGAAATGGCTGGTCTCATCAAGCACAATATCATCACTTGAGCATCTTTTAACTGCCAGCCCTCACACTGTAGAGCCTGTTCTCCCAGTTGCTTTATCCCCATCATTTAAAATACAGCTTTAGACAACAGGTTTTTTCCTCCATTTGATTGATATCCAGCCCAGCACATTATCCCTTCCTTTAAATTGATGTCACTTTCTTTTAAGAGCCTAAGCATTACTCTAAACTGTGTTTTAATAGCTATTTATATGTCCCTCAAGTGTGCAGAACCATGAATTGTTCAGCAAAGGCCAGGACATTTTATAAATAAAATCCTCACTCGCTACTGAGAATAATATTAGCTGGCAGCATCTGGCTACACTCTTGAAGTGAAGATTTTACTTTTGCAAGACAAGGCTAAAACCACAGTTGGCATAAGCTAGTGTGAAACCTGCAGAAATCTCCCCCCTACACATACTCCTCCCCATTCTTGAATATCAGCACGAGTCTGTGAGCAAGAGGAAAGTTAAAGCTTACATACATCCCAGCATGCCAAACCGTGCCCTACTGAGATATTTGACTGTCTAGTGCTTCTAAGCAGCTGGAAAAATGTCAAACTGTCATCACTGATTAAAATGGGATTTTATAGAAAGTATCACACATATTGTCAGACCTCTATACTTATTTCACACAATGGAAATACAGAAAGTTGCTAATTTTGTTTCAGAATGGATTTTCTTCACGTTTCCCTCTGTGTTCTGCTAGTATTTACTCGCAGCTGTACATACCGCTGATTATGGACTCCATTTTGGAGACCTGGGAAATCACCCACCACGATTTTTCACCTTACTCTTCCTAAAAAGCCTGAAATTACACAAATGTCTGCACATCAACAGCTCTGCCACTTGCTGTCTCCAGGTTCGTTCCTGAGCACTCAAGTGGAGTTGATGCAGGTGGTTTTGATCACCACAACTCACCTGCAGCTCTCTGCCTTTCCTTCCCTCAGCTAAGGAACTAACCAGCTCTGTTGTAGCAAACACCTTGTTAGAGATAAGAGGACTGCACTACCAAGGACATACTGCATTAGCCTTTACAAAACAATTTGACGCAAATTCTTAGACAGACACCCCGGAGCCACTTCCTTCTCTTTCTGCCCTTCTGAAAGCTACCATTAGTTTAGTTTCCCTAACCTTGACATAAAGGCTGAGAATGATACAGTTTTACTTATACTGTCTATACGGTAGCAAACTTTGCATGACCGGTAACCCCCTCCTATTTGTGTGTGCAAAGACGGCATCAGCTAACCTCGCTGACACATTCACTCACCGAAACATCCACACGAACAAGTCCAAGAAGATACTCGATGTTGAACAGGGAAGGAGAAGATCCAAGAGTCAGCACCAGACAAAAGACAGTACCTGCTCACAACGATCTTGCAGAGGGGAGCAATTAAAGCTTTTGCACCCCAGAACAACGTCGCACCACCAGCCTAAGACCTGGCGGGCCCTGCCGGGACAACCTGACCCTGCCGGTAACAGGAGGGAGAGTCCGAGCAGTGCCCCACACAGGCCCCGCCGCGCGAGGCAGCACACAGGTGCAGGGCCCCGTGCTGACATGCACCGTGTGGGATCCGGAGCAGCTGCCGGCAGCGCTGAAGAGCTTGCACCTGGGTGGGCCCTTAAATACCACGAGGGGCTGGGACTAATTGAGAGGTGGGACCAGGTGTAAGCAATGATTGCTGGAGAGCAGCTTGTTCTGTCTGGGAACTGGTTGGCAGTTAGCCTCAGAGGTAATGGGAGGTCCATCTCCAGTGCAGTGTCCAGCCTCACAGGATGACCCCGACAGCCCATGCAATCCCCAGCCCCATGGAGTGATCCCAGTCCTGTGTGGTGACTGCTGTCCCCACTCTGATGGTTAAGCATGTGACCCAGTTTTGCAATCCCTAGGGCTAGGGGTCACCCCCAGCTGTCCCACCTAAGGAAGATACCCTTAGCCTCATGCTGGGTC